>DF240110.1:1845-66851 GCA_000507305.1 Breviolum minutum Mf 1.05b.01
CAAATAAATTATAAATAATAAAAATAAATATCAATATTTTCAAATAAATATATTTATTTATTATATATATATAAATTTTTAAATATAAATATATTATTATATTTTATCTTTTTAATATATAAATATTTTTTTTTTTCCAAATATAATTCTTTTAATAATTATTTTCTAATTATAATTTATAATTTTAATTAATTTTTTTTTGTAAATATCATTTTAATTCCATCCGTTTAAATATTATTAAATATTCTTAATCTTAAAATTATATGATTTAAATAATCGGTAAATTCATTAATTCCTTTAGATATATTTATTATTATTTATTAATCATTATTCGATATTATCTATATTTTCGATTGGATAGTCTGATTGTTTCAGGCTTTTTGCAAGAGCCATGGGGATTCACTAAGATTAGCCACCAATACCTCCCCAGATCAAACCTTGGGTCCTCGCAGGAAGGATGGTGGGAAAAAGGCTTGATCCAAAGAACGGGGGTTGCTCTTGTCGAGCGTTGGGACTTATGAGCCCACTTGGTGGCACTATCGCAAGTGTGTTTTTATTTTCTTTCCCAAAGCCGGACTGACGCCTATGGACAAGTGACAAGCGTCACATTGTGCTTTTAATAGGCATCCTTCCGAGCCCATCCATCGTCCCAAGCAGTGATCACAGCGACCTCCAGTCAGCTGCGACATGCCGCAAAGCCGCAAAGCCAGCTAGGCGGTCTCTATTTCGAGCTCTGAGTTGTGTGGAAAACATCGTCAACTCAACGATCTCAACAAAACAAAAAACAAAACGCCTCAGAGAACTTATCCTTTTTTGGGTAATTTTTTGAAACACCTTGGACAAATGTGTACTTTACTATGGATTCTGAGATGTTTCAGCAGGGGGTAGTTCTAGTCGGCCGGCTGTGCCACTATGCACCCAGGGCAGAGTCATCTACCTGGCAAAGGGTGCCGAAAAATAGTGCTGTGATGCAATTCCGCAACTTCTGAATCAGGGATATCAGCAGCTATCCCCGCAAAAAAGGTTTGTTGCCCACCTCTTGTACCAAACGCGCGCGCTTCGCTGGAGGGTCGGAACCCATCTCCTTTGGTCTCTTCTGTCGTAAGTGCTCCAAGTGAGCAGGGAAGCTCGCTGTTGGACCTCAGTCTGTTTAGCGAGGTTGGGACCCCTTCTGACGGAGTTCTGTTTGTAACAAAAGGCTTTAAACAAAAACATGTGTTTAAAGCTTGATATAACAAATCTCATCAAGATTTCTTCCATATTTCTTCAAACTTTCCAACATGTGCAAGATTCTGCAAGATTCACACTCATATAATAATTCATATATGAATTCCATCCGTTGAACACATCAGTATCATCTTGAACCTCGCCGTGTTCATTTTCCCCAAAAGTTGCCTCTGCTGCTCTGCGAATTCTCAGATCTGTGGTGCCCCACCGAGAATAATCAGAACAGGACCACCGCTGCCAAACTGGCCGCTGCTGGGACGTCAAGATGCTTGGGGTTTCTGGTTTACAGGTGTCTAAAGGACTTTATACATCCCGGGTGGTGTAGGACTATGGTATATCCCACTCCCGCCCTCATACTCACCAAACTTGTTGAATTGCCGAAACTGCAAGTACCTTTCAATAAAAGCATAGGTAACACCTGGATACACCTGGTAGGAAAAGCACATTCTCAATAGGCACCGGAAGCGTTTCCAGTTCCGATCTCCTTCCACTCCGGCAACTCTGCGAACCTGTTGCTTGGCAATCTCGTCCGTCCTTCGCGGGTGACTGGGTAATCAAGTTGCTTTTCTTTCGGGCTTTCATGGCTTTCTAAATTTTGGAAGTTTTGCATACACGTGATTTTCATGGACTCTTTATACTTTATATAAAATGAACATATAGCTACCGGAATGCTACCGGAATCTAAAGTGATGAGCTGCAAACGAGTTGCACTACTTCATGAGCGACTGTTTCCATCATGATTCATCAAACAAACTCGTAGCAACAACACATACGGGAAACCGAAGGCAGGAAACGCAGTGAGTGTATTGCGATCTGCTTCATTATATGCGAGCTCAAGTGATAACGGTATATCGTATATAAAACCCCTAAGTATATCATTGTGTAATGTTATATGTTTGTATTGTTGTGATTTATTCTGCGTACATATGCACATCTGAAACATGGCATAATGGCGCTGGCTGTTTACGCAAAGTTCCTTGGAAATTTTCGGTATGCTTAGTGACTTTCTTATACTTTCTTCAGACTTTCCAGTTTCACTGAAGTGAGGAGTTATCCAAGTTGGACACCGATTAAGTGCAAGCCACTCGACTACTCAAAGAAACAGCATCCGTTGTAATGCAATGGGAAATACAGGCAACACATTTTGGGGCCTAAAAATCTTTTGGTTTATGAACATGGAACCATTTGCATCCCGAATTTTGAGACACCTCCACTTCATTTCTTGATGACATCATTGGGATTTCATAGTCCCATGAGCCCATCAGAGATCCCTAAGGCGTTGGCATGGTTGCCAACGTGGCATGGATCGACTGCTCATTGCTGGAGGTAGCAGACCTTGTTCGCGCGGTCAACATCAAATCTGGGAACAATTCTGTCAAACAAGTCAGGAAATGCAACAACTTCGTCATGCACTACGTTGTGTGTATATACAATTACATACTGGACATATAATGTATATAAATGATTATATATGTATATATTACATTCATTACCTTGTACTCTATACACAATATAAATTGTATACACGTACGTCTATCAAGAATATACACAGCGTCATACTCATCTCTTTAAACGTATCATGTGTATAAGATCATACTTGTGACTCTTGACCTGCATCCATATCAATCAATGATGGTTCTCCATCATCAAACAACGTTGCAACTTTGCTGTTGCTGTTTGTGAAGTCACTCCCGACCCATTCACAGGTGAGTTTGAACAAACACCATCCTGAGCCATGCAAAAAACATATCTATATCGTTAATCACATTATCATTTTCCCATCAATCTGGCGATGTAAATTGTACTTGAAATAGATGTGATTCTCTTCCTAAACTATTTTTTGAGTGAGGTCACCCTCACATCAATTCAACCGGGTGGGTTTTCTGTTTTCTTTTAACAGCTGACCAATCCACTCAGACGACTGGGTGGGAACCCAGGCTCCACCAACATCATCGGGGTGTCATCAGGCGCTCCGTGCTGCCTGGACTCAATTGAAAATATGCTGCCTGCCTCGCTTAATGGATTCTAATTCATCTTCACCCTTAGAGAGGGGAAACTAGGGGTGAAGTATACATACCTGAAACCACCACTTCGATCCATCTAGACAGGAAGGTAAATGCAATTACAGTCAGCAGAACAAGATGTCATGGAGGTCCCGATCACCTCAACCAAATCGCAATAGACTCAATAGTGTGAGTAAACCTAACTTGCCACACTTCTACCATGCCGCCATGTTCTGCACTCAAATCTGCAGATTCGTCTGCTTTTTCCACACAGGAAAGCAATCACATTGGCAACCAAAGCCACGAGGCATGCTATGGTGGCAGCTGTCGTACCCATCTCTAATCTTCTCATGGAGGTAACTAGGACCATCCAAGTGACCATCAAGTGACTTGCCAACATCTTGTAACATCTTGCAACTATAACAAGGACCATCACAAGGTCCTTATCCTTTTTGGTGGTTGTATGTGATTGTTGTAAAATTCCAACCGCATGCATCTCGGTCCAAGGAATTTGGTGATCTTCAGATCACAGCTCTTCCCTTCCATCAAAACTCGCTTCTTCTGACCCTTTGGCATCAAATTGAAAAGATGGTTTTTGTTTACATCCTTCTGCAACCACTTCTTGCAGAAAGGAAGTGGTAAATCTGAGGATTGGATCTTGGGTGAAGGCATCCAGAGCCGCCTTTACTTCATCGTTGCAAAGAACCTGAAAAAACTGAGCCGTAGGATGAGGCTGGCCACCAAACTAGAGATTTATGCCACCAGGGAATGACATTTGGATTTTGGATATCTCCGGATTATTGCATTTTGATATTTTGATACCTTCTAATTGCAGTATGATTTCAAAATCCTCAATTTACCCCTGAAGAGGTGAGTGAAACAACGCAAATAAACAACATCATGGAAGGTTTGGAGATATGATGTTTGGGATTATGTCATGCAAGGAAGACTCGCAACCGCAGGAGGAGCTTCAACAACATCACTGCTCTTATGATCAAATTTTGGCTATCAAACTCAACAAACAGAAATTAAGATCTAAGCATTCAAATGTTGAAACTACACGGCGAACAAAATCTGTACCCCATTCCCACACACTTTTAATTTTACCAAACAAAAATTAAACATGACTTGCAATACTCTCAAGCACACAGAAACAAATAAGATACAAAGAACATCAATTATATACCACATCCATCCATCATCGTATCATCATCACAAAAAGATCAAGAAGCTGCATAGAGACCAGGTGGAAGTCTTAATGCCAGAGATGGGTTCTTTTTCAGTTCCTTTGCCAAATGCTGTCCGCCCATTTGCAACCTGTAAAAACAGCTGGGACTTCTTCACGCAAAAAAAGGCAGAGTGATAAAGAACCAGCTCAACTCTTGACATTACTTGCGGGTGGCTTGTTGAGAAGTAAACAAATGTGTAGAAGGTAGAACGACTTCTAGAACATATTCAATGCTCTCCATGTGCTCGTGTCTTACCGTCTTACCTACCTATCTCCTGGTGCGAGTGTCTGTTTAACATATTTTCGCGAGGTTGATCAATGGCGAGCTCTTGAAAGTTGGACACAACCAAGATCTGATGCCGGTACTTCAAACATCTTCAAACAAAATCATCAGACAAGCTGCAACACATCACATACAACATGGAATGCCACGCAAAAAAAGAGGATGACCAGCACCGAACAACCTCAGATTCAAACAAAACTGATGGATCCAAGGATTACACCTGCAGTGGTCTACTCCAGGCTGCAAGAAGCAACCCTACTGTGATTTTTTGGATGTCCATAGATGTCCTAACCAACAAAACAAGTGCAAGGGAAAAATCATCAACCAAGGATGAAGGATGAAATCCATATCCATTTTTCCAAATCTCAAAGTTGCACAGATTAGAAATCCTTTCCTTGTTCCTTCATATTGGCAGAAGCAATCAATGCCAAAAGATATTGAGTTTTTGGGGCGTTTTTTGGGTTTTCATTCACTCTGACAGGGTTTGAGTTACGCGTCACATTTGCGGTTGGTTGCAGAAAATGAAAGATCCCTTTGAATTTGCCCTCCACCATCTTCACACTGTCTCCCATGTCATTGCAAAACCCAGGAGCAACACTTCGTACGTGTACTGCACAGTGGACTCCGAACTCCTCGCCGTGGTCGAGAACGTGTGGTTCGTAGCAGCACCTCGCGCGCGCTTGGAAAATTCACGGGTTCAGTCTGGTAATGAATACAGAACCCGAATTCAGCAGTGTTGCGACCATCCCAACTGCTAATAGGAATCTAAATCATCCCAAACGATAAATCACCCTGTTTGTGAGTATCCGAATCGTTGACAATAGACAAAGTCTACAAATTTCTGACTCTGCTCATGTGTCACTTTAGCTTTTAGGCAGTTGCCAGATGTTAGGGTGGTACACATCCAACCTTTTGTGATGCTTTGGATCCGTCAATTCATCCAATCAGCTTTATCCAAGAACACCCAGTCTCTTAGTCAGCTTGAAACAAAGGACCTTCCCATGACTACTACCACATATGACACTGCATCATGTATCATAATCATGGTATGACATAGTCTTGGAAATTCCATGAACTTTGCTGCTTTTCTCATTGATAGGCATTATTTGATTTATATCTCCTTTGTGATCCAGTCCTGCAGCTATCTTCCAGGCAAGTTTCTGTCAAGTTCTTGCTTGCATCCTCATAGCCCTGGCGCACGTCAACGTCACGTTGACACATCGGACACCGCAAGCTTTGTTGTGGATGCCTTGTCACCAAACGGTCCTCCCATTTGGCCCAACAGGATCCACAAGCGGTGTGAGAAGCCAAAATATCCTTGTAGCAGACCAAAGACTCAAAGACCAAAGTATCACAACAAAAATATCCAAAAACACAAGAGGAAAGGAAGGTCTTTAGTAAATGATCAATCCCTTCCAAGGTATCTGTTTTTTTTTGGTATTTCACAAACCTCTGCTGAAGTCCTGAAATCAGGTTGGTTTTCCGGGAGATTCCTTGTGAGATTCTCCTCTTAATAAAAAAAGCTACCAAAAATAACTCAAAAATATCAATCTACGATACCATTCATTGATGGAAGAAATCCTGCACCAGTTGAGGTTGGTAGTTTATCAGACTATCCTCATGGTCTGCAAAATCAGTACTATGCAATACTCTCGTTTTGAAAAACTGCAAACTGGTCAAAAGATGCCAAAAATACGAAAAAAAGCTGGAACAATCCAAGACTAAGTCTCGCTGTAGTGCACTTCCTTCCGATCTCCGTTGGTGGTTGTCTCCTTTGCCACAGCTACGCCGCGAAACAAGACGACGACAGCAAATCGGGTTGCAAAGGTTCTGGTCTGTTTCTGTCTTGCTCTTAAGACTAAAATCATCATCTTTGTCACAATCTTCGGCATGATATGACAGCCTCACAATCATGATGATGATCATCATCAGGATCATCATCATGATCATCATCATGATCATCTTCACCATCATCATCATCACCACTGTCATCAGCATCCATCCAGAGTTTGAGTACAATGAGCAAACTTCTGCATGTATCCAACCAGAATCGGTCCTCTTCCAAAATTGGCAAATCAACCGCAACACCGATTAGAACACTGGAACTCTGGAAGTTGATGTAATCGTTTGTAAACGGACGTTGGTCCATCTTGTCACTTCACATCAACTATTTTGTCACTTGATCCATCTTTTTTCGTTCTCGTGACCCAAGCATCGAAGTGGAGCGGAACATATTGCAAACCATCTGCGTTGAGACAAAAGATGCATTTCTCCCGTTGAGACGTAGCAGGTTCCATGGCTTGAGTGGTTTCCATGTCGGACAGCAAAGATAGCACTGTGATAGCGCCAAGTGTACCGCAGCGTAGCTGTGATTTGTCTATGGTGAGTGTCAATGGTGAACACAGATTTTTGTGACGCTTTGGGTCAGTTTGTAGGCAACATACATGGTTCCACCAAGAAAGTTCTGAAAATTCAAATCAGTTTTTCACTTATGACATCTTGGGGGCAAGTTTTCGAGCCTGCAAACTTGCAAAGCTGGTGACGACTTGCCGCAATGTCCTTAACCCATCAACCTATGATCTAGTGCTCAATTCCACCTTCAGCTTCAGTTGCTGAATCCTCCCCTGCGTTGAAATCTGAAGGACTTGAAACTTCAAACTGAAAACTAAAACTCAATCAAACAAATTGCCAATTTCAATGTTCATTCTAAAAAACAACATATCATCATCCATGGGTATGTAGTTGAATCATCTTGGATATCTTTTCTTTTTGGGATGATTACCTTCTGTGTGGAAATCATCTCAACCAACTCGGATTTGGTGATCAGCCTCAAGGTCGTACAAATCTGATCCAGCAGTTTCAGACCCATGTAGAAGACCTGCCGTCCAATCCGAACGGCTAAATGTGCAGTTTCTTGTTTTTTTTTGAGTAGTACAGCCGAAAGGGGACTAAAAAAACACCAACATGAAAAAATGACAGATGTGCATTGTGACAAAAAATAATATATATATATATTTATATTATATAATATTATTATTGTGTTTATATATTTCATGACATGATGCTTGATTCTTGCTGGACACAATCCTGTGATTGGGATGACTAAAACTGATGTCTATATAACACTGGAAATCATGGAACACATTCATATCTGCTATATCCACTGTTGCAGGATTTTGTCAAGGGTATGACATCGTGACCCCTCCATGTTGCTCCCCTGCAAGGGACCCATAAGAAACACCCATCCAGTTCCACTTGGAGTAGGTGACCCAACAGCTGTTTGTCGCATGGCTCTTTTTGCCATCTCAGACCAATCCATATCCTTGGATGATCAAAGGTGGTGATGCCGAAGCGTCCAAGGAGAATGGAGATCCGTTTGTAACCTGCAAGATGATCTACATTCTACATGAGTGAATCTTTGAGTCACTTTGCAAGGGGTCTACTACTTCAAATATCGCAGGAAATCCTCAGCAACACCAACCATCTCCAACCCCCAGATGGTTTTTTGAACCCTCTCCTAACCTTTTTAATTCTGAACCAAACACATCGCCCAGACACTGGAAGGCTCTTGGCTTTGCTTTGCCCAACACAAAAGTGTAGGTGGTTTGTATTGAAGCCTCTATGAGTCAAAGGCACCTGATGAGCTTGTTGTGGTGAAAATTTATAGGGATCAAAAACCAAGCTGAACAACAGAGATCCTAATCACTGCTGCAATTTACCATTAATGGTCATTTCTAGGTCATCTGGGTGAATCGCATCAAATATTTCATCAACTATTTCACAGAGATCCTGCAAATGTCAAACAACTTCCTGAAGTTTTTGGAAAATTTTACCGACCTCCAAATATAAATTGAATTTTGTAAGGTCATTTTAAGAGGATTCCATAGCAACAACAACAACACACCCCTCAACACTTACATGCACCTGGCAACTGGCAGCTGCTCCCAGTGCTGAAGTGATGCCAGGCACCACCTCGCAGGGCACCTCAATTTCTATGGCAATAGTGTTATACTTTTTTGTACTGTGCATAACATTCCATGAAAAATCTCTATTAATTAGATTGTATCAGTGTGATTGCACATGATGTTTTAAATAGTTGAGACTAGATTGGATGCTTTTGGGCTTACTGTATTTGTTGGAATATAGAATTGGTCACCCGTCAAAAGGTAACACTGAGTTGAATCTCCCACGAATATTCTATGTACGCCGTTCCGATTGTGGTACTGCTGATGGAAGAAATCCTGCACCACTTGAGGTTCATAGTTTATCCCAGCATCTACAGGGTTTTTGCACATCCCAAATTCTCCGGATTTCTTCCGTCGACAGCACGATGTCAGGGTGCTATTGTTAGCATCTGACTCAGTCTCGCTGATCCGTTGGTCCTGGAAAGACCCATGGAAAAGGGCCAAGTCACCCGTCGATAGTAAATTTAGATGCAAAACTTGTTACTTAGTGTATCTATCTTTAAACCCAGAGTGCAGAGTTGTGGAGAATCTTTTGCCAAAGAAATCGGAAGATTTTCCATGTCTTATATCAAACACATATATGTCTGCCTTCCTGACAGAACCTATCTTTTAGATTGCGAGACTCTCCTCAGAAGCTCACAAGATCGCAAGTTTGAAAGTCTGAAAGTAAGGGACGATTCGTCGGTTTCCGAAGAGATGCAACGGGCACCTGTTCCCCGATGCTAAGAAACTGAGAGCAACGCCTGGTGCTCTGCCAAGAACTCCAGCTCCTGTGTGATGAACTTCTCTTCGTCAATCTTTGCAGAATGAACATGAGATTGATTCAGTCTCAATCTAGAATGGGTATGTAACGTTAAATTTGCTTGAAACCAACCGGCTGTTATTTCAGGCCCCAAATTTTTGATACATATCCATATCTGATTCATTCCTCAGTGCTCATTTGGACGAACAGCTGCTCGGTTAGCCCATCCTCACCACCCCGGCCGAAAATGAAGGGATCACCACCTTACTTCCAACAAAATGCAACAAAGAAAGTGACGCAAAGTTAGCCAAAACTTGAATTTATGGGTTACCAACCCCCGCAACCATGACTAATAATACCATATGGTTTCCAAACACCCTTTCCAGCTAGTAGTTTTCTACCATCTCCATTGTTGTGACCGCTGTCAAATTTCATGCTGAGCTCCAAACATTTCAAGCGGACAACCTTGCATCCGCGTTGGCTGTTGACCAGCATCAATTCATGGATCTCCTGCACAACGTTTTTTTAGGATAAAATTCATGAAGCAAGGTGAAACACACTGTATTTGTGTAGATAAGGACATTTGGAGTACGAGTACCTAGTACCCGTACTTCTCACTTTTTTTAGGTGTACAAGATCCAGTTCTAGAATGACATTAAACCTGATGCCAACCAACTCAATGTCACCTTTGATACATACGATGCATTATTGAGTTCTTTATCTCTCTCTTTCTCTCTCTCTCTCTCTCTCTTTTCTCTCTCTCTCTCTCATACATACCTCTGTGTTTGTGTAGATAGCCACTAGATATCACAAAAATCGGCATAGATGATATAAAGACACATCACCTATATAGTATATCACATATCCACCGCCACCACCATCATCGTCGATCCACCGAAGGCTCCTGTTGTTGCAAACCTCGATCCTCGGACTGCTGGGGGTCCCCCCCCATCCCTGCCCTGTAGGCCCAAGGCCTTCGGCCTTCGTTATATATCTAGGAGTGTGTATAACGATAAACAAGAAGTGTATAACACAATATCATATGGCATAACATTATTGTCTTTTCGCAAGATGATGTTGCATTGTTCATACATCACAACATCACCTTCTGTATATCAGATTTCATTCTACTATCACACAACTTCGGAACGCTCTGCATGCAAAGCAAGCATCTTTCACGTCGCCACATCTTTTGCCGACATTGATCAATTTTGCGGTCTTTGGGACAAAGCTCAACACCTTCAGGCAAAGCAGCTTGAGAAACACTCACACACACACAACTGATGCAATATCGATACACATTTCACTGGCTTCACATGGTGGTTAAGCCAACCCGGTTGGAAACAAAATGCACATTAAATTGGGGAAACCTTTCTGAGATGGACACATCTGAGGAAAAAAAAACATACTCTCTATTGGAACATCTCATACCTCTTCTCCTGCCACTCTGTTCCCAGGCCTCTTCCGGAATCAAGCTATCATGTAGTACGACATCTGCAGCCTGTGAAACAGCTCTGGTTAATTATTCATTAAGGGCATGCAACAAAGAAACAAATTGTCGTGGCAGTAGGTACAAGTCACACAAAGGTCTTGTAGCCTCGAATCTTCTACGAGCTTCGACTTCATCACAATGGACCACTTAATCGCTGAGATTAATAACCCAAACACAAAGTCATACAAATGAATACCCATGAAGGCGAAAGCACATTAAGCATCGGCATACTTCGTGTGATTTACAACCCTTCTCTGAAAGTACATGCTGTTTCGTTGCCGAGAGACTTCAAGCTTTCGAAGCGCTCGCCTCAATTCTGTTGGTGGTTGCAAGGGGCATTTAAGGATGGGAATGCGCATGATGGGTCCAAGTCAGTTCATGGATTTGAAACTCTCTGGCAATTTTTGTCATGAATCGCCGCTTTTTCAGCTGCATTTTCAAGGGATTCATATTAACTATCACGCCTCCCAAAAGCAACAAACAGAAACGTGGTTTCCTAAGGATCATCCTTGAATGAATCGTTTGACTTATGAGTTGAATCTCATGCCTTCAAAATTCACTGACATGTCAATGAGTTACTGGGAACTACTATTTCCAAGGACTTTTTTTTGCTGTGAGTCACATCCGAATTCTTTGGAAATAACAGTCAAGACTGAACTGGTAACTCAAGTTCAGGAGTCAGTTCAATATTCTAACTAAGGAAACAATTTGAATAGTTGGTGGTTGAACCAACCCATTTGAAAAACATTAGTGAAATTGGATCATTTCCCCAAGTAGGGGTGAAAATAAAACATATTCGGAACCACCACCTAGATACTTATTTTTTTTCCGCATTTTACAGCATCTCAATCTCAACACTTCTCCACCAAGATGCAAGGTAAGAAGCTCCGGATCCCCTGGACCAGCACCCACTAATGCAACTGGACCCAGCCTCATTCCACCCACAAGGCATCTGATAGAAAGCTAAATAAAGCTGATTAGGTGGAGTGTGATTTGATGTTATCTTGTAGGATTTTGTAGGCGACTTTTGCTACGATTTTAGGACGGATATGCCAACTTCAACTTATTAACATCCAGGAACCTGCGATGCAAGTACCAAGCAAAAGTGTATCATTTTCCAATGATAGGGGTTAATGAGATCAGCCAAACTCCCCAGTGAGCTTACAAACTGACAAAAGAACATATAAGAACTCGAGATACTCCAGCAGCTATAACAAATATACAAAACATAACTGGTTTATTTTCCCTATTCTTATCCCTTTTCCCCTAACACGACAGTGTAACATGGATGAAGCTGAATCCTTCATAAGCCCTTTCCATCACGCTGGGATGTAGCGACTGTACGGAGTGGCCTGCGGATGCTGAAAGGTGCACAACTGGTTCACCGTACCCATAACAAAAAAAATGGTGGCTGTAATCAGCTTGAGATTTATTTGAAATAGATTCTGACTTTTCTTTTTGTAAAATTTGTAAAGCTGTATTCGTATCAAACATATATATATATATAACATATCATCCCCACATCTTTTTTGGACACTTATGTGATTGTATACAGTAATATAATACACAAATTGATGTGATCATCTCCATTCGAAGCATTCAGCAAGTCTATAACCATAAAATCAACTTTGTGAATCGATCATTGTCGTCTCAACTCAGCCACTACTGCTGGGGATGCCGGAGCCTGCCATCATTCTAGGTCGTTGGGCTTTGTCAACCTTATTGCCATCAAAGTCATGTTCAACATCCTCGTTTAGTCGTTGTGAGAGGCACGACGAATCATATCATCCCCGTCATCGTCATCACCACCATCACGATCAGACGTTACAACCAAGAAGCACAAATTAACACCATCAGAACCAACACGTATTACAACCTCCACAAATAGAATCGCCAACAGCTGTTATATGCTGTTATCTCATTTGGATCATCCAGAAACACATCACCATTGACCTTTAAAAGCTGATGATCTTCACTTGTGACCCACCTTTTCGACCCCCAGTCATGGCTGCTGCTATTCTTGGAACAAAACTCCCTGGGTTTCCGTGCGATGGAAATCTCTCTACAGGAGCCAATCCGTCCCACCGGGCTCAAATTCCCACCCTCCAGGGCCCTCCCCGTTTTGGATCAACTTTCTCAGCTGCGAAATGTACAGAAATGTGGCCAGTGATCCTTGTGGGAGATGAATTTTGGGAGAAGAAACCAATGCCCAAACGAGACTGCTTCTTTCCAAGCGTCGATATTTGAGATGATGTGTTTCGACTGGATGGGTTACAGCAGCTGGAGCAGTGGCGTCCAGACTGTTTCCAGGTTCACACAAATTGATAGCGAACAACGCTGGATCATGGGTGATCAGGATGAACAATTATATAAGTCCAGTGGCTTCTCCGCGAATTCATTTGCTTCATTATTTTTGACACCCCTGGGCTCTGACAAGTTCTCTTTACTTCAATAACAACAGGCAAATGAACACCGCACAACCCTCCGTGTATGTAGACCATCCATCGGGCCCCACTGGATCTTTCCACCATCCAATCGCACAAATAACTTTTTGCAGCTTTCAAAACGAGAAAGTTCTTCGCTGTTTCTTGATCTTTTTTTTGCAAACATTGACCCTCAAGGACTCAAGGTCCTATTTTAGTCATCAATGATCACCATCACATTCGACATGGTGTTCAAAGATGATTCTGATGGTTCTTCTTCCGAAGCTCCATAAATCCTCACAATCTTATTGATTGAGATAGACAAACATAAGACACCATAAACGATACTCATGGCAATGATCCCCAGTTCTGCCGCATTTTGCCGCTTCAGACTATCTCTCAGCGACACACCTTTCACCACCTTTAAGTGAAATAATGCAGGATACCTGGAGCATATCAAAGATCTAAAAACAAAGGCGCAGCAAAAACCATCTCTACATCTCCGAAAGGAAAAAACATCAATCACAAATCACACCAACTTCCTATAGGGTTTGGTATATTAGCACCCTTCACTTTCACATTAAAAATATTGAACAAACAATTGAATCAACTGACATTTAAGCACCCTTAGATATGTTTTTGAGATTTCCCCATTGGAACAATATTCATCGCAAACCCTAAGGAGAACGAACCACTCAAATCTGCCCAAAGTACATGAAGGCGATGAAGGTTCCACCCAAAGATCCTCCAAAAGACATTACCACTTGGATGTCAGGAACAGCCGTGGCAAGAACGAGGATGGCAAACACAATAAACGTGGTCACCTTGGCAAATAGCAATCAAAATATTACGGTAGGTTTCTGAAACTCTTGCTGGAATGAACGTCTTGTGTGTCTCCGAAAGATCTACGGAATAAGTAGAAACAGAGTGGAAGAGAACGGAACGATGGAACCGCAATAAAACCTATATGTTTACGTGCACTCTCGCAAACTCGAAACTTTTTTTTGCGGAAACTCGTCATTGTATACCCACCGGTCTGTGCACACTAAACCCTTTACATCGACCTCTTGGCATAGCTCTCACATGTGCCAGGTTGCAATCGCCCATTCCACAAAGGATGGAACAGCATGTTGTGTTTCTTGGATCTGCTCCAGTGCTTTTCCAGCCCACCTTGCCTGTGTTGCTCGTGCAGATCGGTAGTAGCTTAATAGAACTGACCGCAACGCCCAAAGCACCTCGCTTTGAAGCACTTGAAGCTGCAGAATGTGACTTTCGAACATGGTGTAAAATAGAATATGGGGGATTTTAAGGACATTGACGTTGTAGTCACCATGGCGACTTTTGCTTTTTTTTGTGGTTTTAGGATTTTGTCGGGGTATGTCCCCTACATGACAACGTATTCAGTGTCAGGTTTCCAAGTGAAAAAAGTGCACCAGTAGAATGAATTACGGCAATCTCCCGTACCAAGCTATGCCATAGAGCCAGTAGAAAATAAGGCAATTGTGCAGTCCCAATTCTGGATGATTCTAGCTGCAGGTCAAAAACGAACAAACGTGCAACTCTGATGAGTTGAATGAATTAGGGAAATGTCAATCATCTGGAGAATCTCCCAAATCCAGCCAACCGCTTGATTTTCCCTACGTGATAGGGTCAAAAAATCCCATCTGCAGATCCACTGATTCATTCCAAGTCACTACAGGCATGCCAAAGACCAAGCTTATTGCCATTCCAGCGCTGGCCACTGAGACCAATGCAAACCTCCAGTGGCAAGTCACGGTACTGCTAGATACCACATGGCACCACTGGGTGCGGGATGGGTTGCCAGACGTGCTGTTCTTGTTTTTAACTCTTACATGTTTTTGGCTCTTTCAAGGAAAATCAAACTGATTATCTATTCCAATTCAAGCTTTTAGTGTACCACACCACAGTTTACATCCTCCAAAAAAAGGTAAGAGAAAATCGATTCATGCTCTTAAAGCAAGGCCAAAAAAACTTTGCAGGAGAACGCTTTCGATTGATGTGCTCGGCTACAACTTCAAGGATGTTGCTTCCATCTGCTGAATCAAGGTGGCCAAAGCGAGCATAGCTCGTGAGTCCAACCAATTGATACCTCATCTCGTATCAAAAATCTAACATCCACGAGTCATGGGAGTCAGTTTCGCCCAAAGTTGGAAGATGATACGTTCCGCATATAAGTCATTAATAAGTCATGAAGAAGTCATGGATAACTCGTGGATATCGGGGGTAGCCACAGCATCAATCCCTGAATCCTTAAGGCCATCTTTATAGCAATCTTCTTCGACTAAAAGAGGCTCTAATGATTCTGCTGATGGCGTAAAGCTTCACCATGACAATCATGAGGATCATGAGAATGATGATGTCATTTTTTCTGATAAATTGGTAGTATACAAATATATAAAAGAATCATTAGTACATCTTAATGTCAATTTTCGTTAACAATCAACCGTTCTAAGCACTGTGCAGATTCTGAACTCTTTAAATCCCGGAATCGTTTCAGCTACATCTACTCTCAGCCATCTCCAAATCAAGCTGCACTATAGCCGCTGTCCCCATAGCAGCCAAAACCACCCATCCTTAGCTAAGCAGCTGTGATCACCTCCAACTGGAGATTCGATACCAAAAAATAAAAAGGAACGTCCAACACAACTACCCGGGGCAAGAAGCAGTTCCACACATGAACTATGCATTCATCATAGCCCGGCTTGTAGGTGGCAATTTTTTCCTTCATGACATGATTCTACCCTATCTAGCTTGTGATTTTGGGGACTCGATTCACTCTAGCTGGCTCCATATTTAGGATCGGGAAATACAAATCATCCCAATCGCTGGGTTCATTGCTAGCGAGCTATTGATATCTGATGACCTCATGATCCTATGGCTTTTCCAAACATGTATCACTAGCCATCTTGGCAGGCGGCCATGACCCTATTTCCCAGAACTCCAGTCACCACCACTCACATGGGACTAGACATCCAGCTCAACCTTCACTTTCCGGTCATATCCGGGCTGGCATCCAACTACCCAACTACCATCAACTACCAGTTTTCCCATAGGCTCCCGGGAGTTGGAAGGAACTTCTTCCAAGTATCGCATCTTCTGAGAAGTTCGTTGCACCCCCAGGGATTCATAGATGGGCATTGCAGCAATGTGACCTTCAACACGCGATAGCCAATAACATGTAATGTCGTCATTTCAAGCAGGTTTGTGGCATTGAATACTAACAAAGGATACATCTGGGTAATCTATGGTAATCTGAAGCTGCTTGAACTTGCTGTGCCATTTTGGGAGGATTCCTATTACTAAGCCACGTCTTGCCACGTCTTGAGGTCGCTTTAACACATGGAAAAATGATGGTCCATTCAAGAAAGATGGCTGGCGCCAGGGCCATCAACTTCCCCAATCGAATCTGAAAACACCCCTTTTATCCTTTTTTGAGCCCAGGAGCACGAGAAATTCGAGGTGGTCATGGCTAAACCTTGTCAAAGGTGGTGCTTGAAAAGAAGAATTTGGGGCATGTCTCAAAATTACGGACCCTCATTGGCTTCCTAGATCAGCCTTTTGTTGGTGGTGAGGTGGTGCCAAGCCAACAAAATGTGACAGTTTCAAGAGACCAGATCAGCAATGAAAAAAGGATGCACCCCAGCATCAACACCAACCTCAAAAACAATATCATCATCACAATCAATATCATACTTGACTCAATCAGTGAATACCAATCGAATATGTACAGAATCGAATCACCAAAAGGTGTCCGATTATTTCTCATCTCTCAGCTACTCGTATGCTTTCCCTCCTTTTGTCATCACATTTTCAGTTCGTGGCAATACTCTTGATACTATTAGATGGAAAAAGAAATCCTGCACCAGCATCTATGAAACCCCAATTCAAAAAATCTTGACAAATTCTCCATATCAATTACGGCTTGCCAGTCAAATATTAGTCAAGAGGCTCAAGAAGAATGAACTCTCAAAGTTCATCCATTGAACTCCAGGACCCATCTGTTTTGTTGTGGCCAAGTCCGAGACATTGCCTCAACACGTCCAGGTCTAACATGTCAACACATCAACCTCCAAGCCCAATCGATAAGACTTATGTAACCAAATCGGTTTGTAGAGATTCACAACTAAAATGTGTATAATATATCCTGTGGATGCTTAGTGGGAATTCTCAAAATCTCAAATTCGCCATCCCTTACAATCAATTCAGTGCATGCGATGGCTTAATCTCGCATTGGAAGAACAAATCCAAATCGGATCCTAGGTCATGGGAATGGGGATCAACTATGAACTCTGTTTGCTTGCAGAAGGTATCCAATTTGATTCAAAAGTAAAAAAACAGCCATTTTTTGCCAATCTGAGGGGTTCCACTAAAGTTAAATCAGGAACAAACTACTAGTATCAAGCTTGTTGACATGACTGTGGGATGTTTTGGCTTTCGCATCAAACGCTACCTCGGAACAGAATGTGTCCTTGGCCACCTGCAATCTCGCTATAAGGGCGAGTGTGTGGTATATTGCTGATGAATAATATCTGACCCAACACACCTTTTCCGCAAAAAAAACCGGCTGTAAATTACAGAACAATACTGTATGGGGTAAACTACCTATCAACGGCTGTGCAGCAACAGGATGGCTTCAAAGTTGCTAAACCATTTTGAGGTCACCTGCCCCCCCATGATACAGCTCTCAAATTCTCTTGAGCGTACAGTTCTTTTCTGGAATTTCATTGAAGGAACCGTACAAGTACATTCAAAACATCCATTTGAGCAACGGACAAAACCTATTACATCCGCGAAAGGACGTGGCTGAAATGGTCATCATTTTTTGTGTGTCCCTCATCGTTCCTGAGGATTTAATGTGTCTAATAAAATCAGGCAAACATGTGCATCAAAAGTTATCGTTTTTTGTGTCACCCCTATCGTTCCTGAGAGTTTCATGATAGTATCAAGTATCAATGTCCTGGTGTAACTGTTCCAAAATGTCGGAGGTTTTGGCGGGCACTCATTTAAGAATCTTGGCTCTGACTTTGGAATCAACTCTACTGGGTGATGATTTTGATTACTGTTTTGGTTTAATCATTTGGCCAACCTGAATTAACTGGACCCTTGACACCACTTCACCAACTAAGTCACCTCAAAAGTCGGACCAGCCAACTTTGGTTGGTCTATTGTGGCTGGTACTTGGATGATTTTCCCCAGTGAAGTGATAAGTACCCAGGAGTTTGTGACTCCTCAAAGTGCGATTCGAATGGTACGAACGACTTGAGAGAAGGAAGCCCCCAAAAGCATGATTTTTTCAGAGTAGCCCCCGTGATATATCAGTCTAAAGAAACAAAAACCTCAGCTCGGCCATCCCATCTTTCGTGACTTCATCTACTTATTCTTGGCTGTTCCTCCATTCACCGCCCCAAGGTCAAGCCATCCAAAGCCCCAGCTACAAAAAACCATGAAGCCGGCAGCGAAGGTCAAGGCAGCGATGGCAAGGCCAGATGCAAACCTCCAAAGACGGTGATTTCGGGTGATTTCGTGAGGTGTAAATGACAGAACGAAACATAGGAAGGCGAGACATTTTTGAAAGAAACAAAGATCAAGGATCAACCATGCCATACATCGAATATTTGAACTGTTGTTTACAAACAATAACGGCCATTTTCCATGATTTTGCATGCGAGTCATTGGTGCTGCGTGTTTTTTAGACTTAACCCCGGTTGATGGGATGCCACCAAAAAGGATTCGGATACGGTAATTTCTGGAAATATGCTGGATTCACAAACGATTGAAATCTAGCATGCAATCTACATCACCGGCAACTATATAAACATATCCAAATGACAAGCTCTTGTTACCTACAAAGGGAAGGACACCGGCTTCCTTGCAGTCCAGTGGACCGAAGCTTCGAGATATCACGCAGTAAACCCAACGGAAGAACCTTGGATCAGATGCGATGGTCCCAACGGCAGGTTCTGAGATGATCTATTTGTACACTATTCAATACAGTTTGTTGATCTTTGCTCATAGGTTTCCTATGGTTTCCTCAAGTGTGACTATGATTCTCTACTTGGAATGGTGTTTTTTGGGTGCCGTCGTGCTAGCTGGGACAAAAAGCATGATTGATGGTGCACCGATTGATGGTGCACCGTGCTGTTAATGGAAGAATATCAGTGCATTGTCATGTCATTTCATGTCACAAAGAAAACACCACCAGTCCTTACAGTAGGGGAACATCGTCACTTAACTTTTCTACAATTGTTTGATGTGAGATCTCAAAGTTGGTAAAATCGGTGCTCAGCTATCTTTTGATGTTACATCCACCCCCAACAGAATCGCCCCGTATTGTTGACCACTTCATTCTTGAAAAACATGTCGTTTTGTCTGTCGGCTTCACACCTTCACAGAAGTCAGTCAGGAAACAATGAAAAGACCACAGGCCCACATGAGTTTGAACTCCAATGCTCTGATCTCCTTGATACTTGGCTGACCCTCTTCACAGAACCAACTTGCAAGGACCGGTGCCAGTGAACGAGAAGTGAACATCATCCGTGACATACCCAAGGACAAGCCACCAAATATGAAAACTGCGGAAATCCTAAGTTGGTTTACACTTGAACCTCTGGAAAGGAAAGACTTGCTGAACAACACACACCAGCAAATATAGGTTTTATAAAGGGTCAAACACCTCCATTGTAGGTAGGGGGCATGCAGGATTCACATGAGTTTCGGCCATTCTTTGAAAATTCAATGAAAATGGTATGAAGCTGACGAACATTCGCAGAGATATTGAAGTCCATGAGAGTGTAGGATTTCATCCGATTTCTTCCCAGTTTGAAACCTGCCAAAAAAAATCAGCCTGCAATTCCCGAAGACTCTTCCCTTATCTGCAGCGAAAGGTACACATGCGCAGCTGTCGTGCCCAAATATTCTTGTGTGATGCCTTCGTAGTTTCTTGCCACACCTTTGGGCAACTGATCTGCAACCATCACCAGCCAATTAACCTCAACGACAGGCATATATGTACATATATATATATTTCTGTTATACGCAGAGCTAAATGTATAGATGAAACTCTTTACAAATACATCGTAAACCATTGTAAACCTACACTCTTGTAGATGTTTGTTCAAGTACTGAATCATACCATAACAAACACCATGGCATCAACACAAAAAACAAACATTCGATTTTCATGTCACCACAGCAACAGCTACAAATATAGTTCGCTCGCCAAATCTTCAAAGGTCTACCTTCTGATATGTCACCATGATGGGTGCGACAAGGGAAGCCCCAAACAAGCATGATCAAACTCTGCACTTATCATCAGCATAGTCTTGATATGATATGCCTAGGTTTTATTCCTAGATATTCACATCAAGTGTATATCGGGCTCCAAAAGGATTCAACAAGTATACTACCATTTCAATGCTTGAAAGGCCTGCTTCTTCCCTTAGGCGCAGCTACAGTCTCAGTCAATGCAACCTTTCAAACACTAGGACCCATAAAGACTGCTACATTTCAATGAACCGAATTTGACTTAGCTTTGCAACTGATTACATCTCTAATACTACTGAATTGAAGTATGGGAACGCCACCTGGACCGCACTGCTTCTTCAACTGGAGCACAGCTAACCGCGCAAGTAATTTCAGACATATTCAGCTAATATGGGGGGTGTTTAATGAAGCACATTCTCGTGTGAAAAAATTATCCCCTACCAAATGATGGTTAGAAGAATAGTTTCCTTTTAAGGTGGTACTGTAACTTCTCACAGGCTATGTTCAATTTCGGGGGTGTCAAGTCATGTCACTCTCCCAGCTACGCTTCTCCCTGCATCCACATTTTCGTGCAAGCAACTGTGGTGGAGTGCACCCTAATCACTACTAAGGTCATCAAAATATACGCAATGAAACCAGCACTACTCATCGCAATTGGAACTGCCAGAGTGCCAGCACCCAGGATTGTATTTGTAGTATTCGTAAAGGCGCTAAAGAGAGCGTTTCCAACTTCTTCAGATGATTCCTCTCTCATTGATCTGACCTGTTGACCCAAGCGACAATTTTTTTGGGTGATATTTTCGGAAGAGTCAGCACCATGACTATAATAGCTAGGTTTCCTGGAGAATATCAAACGCTTCGTATGAATCTAATCTCATGGTTTAGTTCGTTGTGTTCATCATTTTGTCTTAAACAACGAGTTTTCATGAGAGTTGCCCCGCAGTTGCCTTGGTGTTTGAATGTCATTCAAGTTGGATGAAATTGGATCCTCCCCACAGTTTCATCCCATCAGAGTTTGAAACCAACCACCTCAAACCGTCAGCCATGTCCTTTGAATTGGACCAAAATCTGTTATCTCCACCTCCACTGACTGTTATCCAACCAAAGTTTCAGCCGGAACCTGAAACATCCTGAAACCATGTCACCTTTAGCAAAACATTTGAACGGTTACTAAAACTTGGAGGTTTAACCATTTAACCATCAGGGTGCAAACGGCGAATTGAACTTTTGGCTTAGCCCGCCTTGGAAGCAGCAAAAGAGCCATCCGTTTCCTGAACATCCAAGAGTCCAGGGAGATCAGGGTGGAGGAAGGGCTGAATAAAGCTTCGCGACTGAACAAATATTGTTTCACGTTGCTTTCACTTGTTTCTGTTGGGTCCATCAGTCCATTACCGGTATTCCCAACCTTTTACAAAGTGCACAAAAATCCACCCCAAACAGCCACTTGGAAGTGCTGGTACATTACAGAAAAATTGGGATCAGCGACTCACTTTGTTTCCTTGCCATCCAACCTGTTGAGGGTTCACAACAGGTTGCTTCTCAGGAAAACACAAATCGAGAGCATAGGAATGTCATAGGAAATCATTGAAGTCATGAAATCATGTCTAATCCTTTCATACCTCAACTCTCTCTACATATCAACCAGTGCAAGGATTCAACAGGTCCGCTATTCAAGAAAATAAGCCACAACATTCTACACCAAAAAATTCCACCATGTCACTGAGCCGCTCTACAGTTTTAGCACTTTAACGGCAAGGTGCAAAGAACATACGACTTTCCCTTCGCGCTGCGTCAGCCTAGGAAGGTGTCTCAACTTCGGGGAGCTGACACTACTTCGAACCACCAGCTAGATTGAGCATGTCTAAACTCTGGAAGTTTCACTTTTATTGCCACATCGCTGATTGTGTAATAATAACTGTCATGACATTGGTGGTGAATGTGGGTTCGGCCAGCTGAGAACATCAGTCATTTCAGTGCTGACATCACCTAGATTGATGCAATAACACTACAGTCAGGGTGTTTACTTTCATTGACAGTAAATGTCTGATCTCATGTAATCTCATATTTATCTACACGTACTAGACTACATCTGTGCTATTTTTTGACCATATCAATCTAGATCTGCATCTTACTTATATCATCTTATATCTATGTATTCATCTATATCATATCTATCTAATATGTACTATAATTATCCACATCAAAAATTGGTTCGGGCATTTTGCGTGATCTCAAGTCAAGAACCGACAGCCCCAGTTCCTGCGAAGTCATTGAACAAAATTATTCTTTCTACGATCATGAATATTCATGATGATCATGGGGTGCCAAATCAAAACAAGTGACTTTTACAAATCTTCACAAAGCAACTGATATTGGTTAAATTTCAGATGCAACGAGCTACTGGTAAGGATCCAAAGGATCCTCTTTCCACTTCAAAAGGCTGCATGGCATAGCACGATGCAGGACGTCCTTTTTGGACCCCACGATGCAGAGATTCGGAAAATGAGTGGCGAGTCATGATGAATGTTTTATCCACATTGTGATTGGAGATTCAGGGGTTCCAAATGATTCCAAATGGCTCGTCATTTAGGGAAACACGTGAAAATAGAACATCCCCGGCTCTTTAACGCCCTCAATGTTGCAAAATGGCTGGGGACTGGGGAGTGTTCCACCCAACAGCGATGCAGACAATGCTTTTGGGATAGAAAAGCTCTCATTCAACTTAGTTGCTGTACCCAAGGTTGTTGAGTAATCAATCCGGAATATAATTCAAAGAAATACGAGTTACTATAAATTTGCATAAATTTGCAGCTCCGACATCTGCCAATGCTCTTGTCAAGCATCTCGAGCTTGCAAACTCGTGAAAATGCAATTTCAAGGCTGTGTTTCAAGCGAAGAATGTCTCATTCCAGGCAGAAAATGACACTGACACAAATAATCCAAGATCAAGCTATATCAAACAGCGTGTTCCCCCCTTGTGTTTTGCATTTGCAAACTGCCTCCCATGTCCATGGCTTTCAACATCCCTTTCCTTCGTATCAAGCTTCATTCTGCCTCCTTTTTGCGGCAGTCAAATGGAGCAATGCTTCGCTTCAGGGGAACATGATATTCCAGCAAACCAGAAACATGTTTGCAAATATCTAAAACATCCGTTAATCCGTTTCTGAAGTACCTTGGCCTTGGACTGAAGAGATAAATCCACTGCTCTTTTCTCATCCAATGCGCGCGCAACAAACTTTCACCAAAGCAACTTTGAAAAGCTAGCTCCGACAAAGAGTAACGCCAGGAATACGCGGCAAAAACAAAGTTTGGTCAGTGGTAAGTTGAAGGTTTCACGATAGAATTGAAATGAATCCATAGAAACTATTCACGAATGGTAGATGTCCAATATATAGACTATGAACTTGTGAAACATATTGTTTTCATCATTTCACAGAAAATGACTGAAGAAACAGAAGTGTAATACTGGCATATGTTGCACCAGCTCCCACCTTTGGTGGGTGCCCCGTTTTGGACAGGTGAAACAGGGTTCCATCGTGAACCGCTCTTCTCGCCGTGGAAGGCTGTGTCCACTAATGACAGGACATGTCAAAGCCAAGTCCATTGTTTCCTATTGGAATGATATGGTTGAACTGTAATTTAATATCACCAATCTGAATTACTGACATCCTTGGAGAACTCCTTGGCTAAACTAACTTTGGAGTTGAGGTCGGATGACGCTGTTTTTGTTCGCACAAATATGCAATAATGAAATCATCCATCTCGAAGGGGATCTTGAGCTTGTGTGGAGGTTCGGGACGTTCGTGAATGATACTTTTACTGGTCACCAATTCACCAGGTGTTACCTTGTAATTTGCAGCTGTGAATACGTTTCATGTGCTAAAGGATTTCAGCCATCAAAATTACACATCTCATGGATATGATATTGATCATTTGTTCGGAGACTTTAAACAGCATTTCACCAAACCTGAAGTTTCAGCTCTCCACATGGATCAGCTCACGATCAGCCGGATCGGTGCGACAAGTGAGGCGGCGGTAGGCGATGATTGATCAACCAACACGTCCTACACTCGCTGACTCTAACATAGTTCCTCCCCTGAAAAATAGGCTGTTTTTGAAAGGACATCTCATTTGTCCAAACAGCATTTTTTTTAGGTGCTATGTTAGTTTCAAGGAGGGTAACACATGTCCATACATGTGAATAGTTTGAGTCAGGATCAAACAATTTTCTGTATTGAATTGATGATTGCTGATCAGGCAAGTGCCCCGCTAGAATAATTTGACTTGTCCATGCTCATCTTTGCCCCTTTAAGAAACATCAAACCATTTCTCTTGCAGGATCTTCTTCAAAACTTGGGTGGGACCATTTTGAGTCCTCCATTTGCCTCAAGACTTGGGCACATTTCAGTGGGCAATAATAAACCATGGTCCATTTCCAAGGTCATCGCGGATACGGCGAGATGTTTTTTTTGGGTATCACACCATCTACTGTTGATTGTTGAAAGTTGTCAAATGTACTCTTTGCAATATCTTTATGGAACCATCAATAAAAACATGCTTCTCTTGATCATTAAAACATATTCATTAATCATCAATCAACATGATTGCTAATCAACTTGATCAACTTGATCATTAACCATTCTCTCTGGGTAAACTACTATAATTCCCAAACCAAACATAAAGGGCATTTTGGGGGGATACCCCGATTCCCTTAATTACTAAACTACCGGATTCTGTACAAAGTTGTTGCAAGATGATCAATCAAAACGGCCGCATCACATGCCACGATGACGATGAGACACCGCCTTTGGGCCCCAAGTGCGCACATTGCCAGCGACCTTGGGGAGGGGATCCCATGATGCCGAGGTGAAGCCAAAGGATCCATGGTATTTGTGTATATGGATGTAGATTTACCCATATACATGGATGGTTGATTCTTATCATAAATGTTGGTAAATATATCAATATATCATAAACATGGATGTTATGGGTAATATATTATTCTGCAGTGAGGTGATTATATTTTTTCTTTATGTAGATTTACATCACACATATCCAAAGGACCTCAAATGTTATATTTGGAGATGTCTGATAATCAGGGACTTCCACACTGTACATGAACCAGCCTAAGAAACAAAGACTGCATGGCTACAAATATATACATCAGCTATGTGATCAGGGATCCATCATGATTCATGGTCCATCAGTGATTCATCACTTCAGTGATGCATCATGACATTCCAAAGACTTCTTAGGCTCAAACAATTCCCGCTGTGAGCATTCCAGCGGAATTCAAGTGCGAGGACTTTCCTTTGGCGCTCCAAATGCCCTCCTACCGCCAAGCCAGAAAAGGAAAAGGAAACTACACACAAAATCCAAGCAAAAAAACGCAGAATGTGAGCCCCATGAATCTGAAACAAACAACAAAATGCCGAGATGCCTGGTCAAATTGTTCTCTTGAAAGTTTCGGCATCCAAGAATGAATAAGAACACCGTTATAAAACATCTCCAAAAAAACAACTGATATGATTTCAATCATCTCCAAAGCCCTCAAAGCTCCCCCACCCTAGCAGCCCTGATAGTCCTTGAGGCACGGATCAGCTGTGCTGGTTTCAGTTTGACACCCCTTGGTGCACATTTCTTGCCGAAGGCCTGCGGAAAGTCATGGTTGCAGAATGCATCCAACCATATGGCCATATGCTGAGGTAGTTAAAGTCCTGTTAATGTGTATATATATATATATACACACGCAAAGTGAATTTAATCGTATTTCATCAACCAGGATTTCCCTAGGCCCTCTTCGGGAGAGGATTCCACAAAACCTATTCCCTACCTTTTGAAGGGTGAGGTCGGGAGAGTGTGCTATGATTCACCCAGAGTCATATATATATATATACATATATATATATACATATATATATATATATACATATATATATATACATGACTCTACATACACAGTATGTAGAATTACACAATTACAATCAATTACATACAGTATGTCCTAGGTGTACATCACACGTTTGGCAGTTCCTTTTTGGCTTCAATATTACTTTTTTCTGTCTATTTTCAACGAGGCCACATCCAGCAGAACGACGCTGGCTTCACACATCGTTCCTGATTCAATCGGCTCACGGCTCGCATGATTCCCACCAAACCCCATCGCCTTGAACAGAACCACTATCTGCCACAGACCACAAGAACTGTGAAAAGCGGGTGCAGCCCTGCAAATGTGGCTTGCCATTTTGGGACTGGGTTAGGAAACTCGCATGATGAATCAACTCTTCCGGTTTAGAGTCTAGAGAGTGAGAGTTGCTTACTTCCCAGCACTTTCTATGGTATGAAGTCCACCAAACCTGCTTTGGAAGCGTGACGATGTTGTGTTTTCATATTTCTAAACTGTATCAATCTTCCCCCTTCAAACAGCGAATGTAGACCCTGCCAAACAAACCTACTTACATGAGCTATTAAGAATTCATGGGAGGCTACCATTGGAGGTTCCCAGCAAGCGTTACTTCTCGGTGAAGTTGGGTGGCTTGGGACGACATGCACAACTAAGCAGCTTAACAAGAGTCAACATGTCACATTGGCAGTAAAAACACATGTCTCATCATTTTATTGATCATTGAGGTTCTCTAAAAAGCATTAAAAACCTAGCTGCCCCTTAACCAACTGCTTTGGAAACAAACACACTGTTGAAACTTTCGGAATCTACAGAACTATACTTTAGTCAGGGGAACAAGGTTCAATGTCAGGGAAACGACAGTCAGCGACATTCAACAACTGACATTCATTTTTCAACTCGATTGAATGTCAACAAGCCGAATCACACCATCACCTTCGAATTTTATTCTGAAGTCTTCCATTCGGAAATCAGATTTGTCTTATTTTTTGGGTCATTTTCATGACCTCCAAGGATTTTGTGAAAAACCTCCAGGGTGGAGAATCCCCAACTCTCCCGGGTCCTCTTTCTCCTTTCCAATGGGTGGCAAGCTCGCTGTGGATGCCTCCGGACCTCTGGCACAGCGGCCGCTGGGGAAACAAAGAAGGCCCAGGCCCATCAGAAACTGAACCTGGAAGTGGTGTTCCAACTGGAAATGTAAAGTAACACGGATATATCATATATATATATATATATCATATGTGTTGATGTTGTGTTGATACTACTATGATGAATGATAAACTACACTACATGAGGTTGGTTACAGTCGGTTACAGGCTCTTCTTGCAGATTTCTCATTATCAGTGTATTTATATGTCCACCTCTCCGGAAGTTCCTCAAAATGACAATTCTGACCCACACACACACACACAACAAAAACACCAACACATGTGGAAATCATCGAATACCACTACAGTACAGCATTAAACAACTATGTACCATCCTCCATTGACGCCTTCCATCTTTCATGGATCTTGATGGTTCAAACAATTCCACTGTTAAACAGGAACCCCAAAACGAATCACTGCCAACCCATCCGTCATTTCATCTAATCTCTGAGGCGATGAACCCACGGGAAAGCACATGGCACACATGCTGCTGTTCAGCTTTTCCAGTAAGACCCTGAAAAAGTACCTCCCAACGCTTGGAAAGTTCCACAGGAATTTATCAGTGTCGAACAGCTCCGAAAAAAAAACACGGAAAGCTCACTTATGGCTTCAAACATATATATGAGTATATACATATAGTTGAAAAATAATGAAACTTTGGTGTAGAAAAAGCAAAGCAAATGGCTTTGTTATTTCGTTTTCATTATGGACAAACAGACGTGTTCATGGCCATTCATCTTGAAATTCTTTTAGAGATATATACATCTCAATTTTCCCATGCTTTCTCCAACAAAATTTCTGAATCTTGCTCTGCCCGCGCGCACTCTTTCTGCTTGGGGGTCATGTTTGTGAATTGCCACTCAGCGTCAGGATCATACCTTTCACATGAGTGGACTTCGAAGTATCAAATTGTCGCACCAAAATGGTTTGGGAATGAGACCTGATGAAACCTTTCACCTAGACCCTGATACCCTGATACGCAACTTTCTTGATCAATCTGATACATATTTTTTTTGTCGTATGAAGTCATGAAGTCAGCTGTAGTCACTTCACACCATGAACTCCATCAGCAATCATATTTGTAGCTGAGCTGCGATGTGGGAGGAAAGGGAGCTTGGTCCTGTGGTGCCAAGGAATGGCACCAACAACACAACAATGGAAACAACAAGAGGCTGCGATAGCATCACCAATGTCAGACATTGTCATTCGTGTTGGAAATGCACATTCCACCATATCATATATGTGTATATATATATATATATTGAAGATATATGATATGTATGACTTTGCAGATCATAGGTCACTGCTTGCTGAATATCTTACTTTTTTTCACTTCCATACTTCCATCTGTGTGAAATGAGGGAGCTATTTTCCGGAGATATTAGTCTCAACTGGGCGAGGTGACTTCCACCCTTTCACAAAAAGGTAAGTACAACCCAGTCTAATTGTCCAAATACCAATCTGCATCATTTTTTTTTACTGATTTACACTCATCAACATACCCTGGCGATATATCCAGTTTCGTCCAAGGTTCTGCCCAGCCCCAGTTGAGCTTGGTAGTTTATCCCATTGTTTTCTATACATTTTCTACATCCCAGGTGGTGATCCCTGGATTTCTG
The DNA here is from genome assembly GCA_000507305.1 of Breviolum minutum Mf 1.05b.01. Classification (NCBI taxonomy): domain Eukaryota; class Dinophyceae; order Suessiales; family Symbiodiniaceae; genus Breviolum; species Breviolum minutum. Next base: position 31,162 of record DF240110.1, read on the forward strand.
AACCAACAACGATCAACAGTGCGTCAGTTAGTTTTTTATTAGCTAGTTAGTTAGTTAGTTAGCTAGTTAGTTGGTTAGCTAGTTAGTTAGTTAGTTAGCTAGTTAGTTAGTTAGTTAGATAGTTCGTTAGGTAGACATTTGGGGTAGTTAGTTGGTTGGTTAGTTACTTAGTTCCAGGATGTTTCAGGGAAAATCAGCTCCTTCTGCTGCTTCAACTCGTAGAGAGCTGAAATGATTAGCCGCGTGCTTTGATCCTGAGCCCGACAAACAATAGCAGCATTGCTGCGAGTCAAGAGATAAGAAACATCAGGTTGTTCTTGAAGTGGTAGTATAATCATTGGAATCATGGCTACCATCCCAAAGCCAGCTACGCCCCTGGAATAACGGACAATGATGCTTAGTAACCTCTTATTCAACCCCTTACAACTGGTAGTGGTAACTCTGGGGGGTGTAGCTAGGATTCCCATGATATAAGGTCATGTGATAAACCGCCACCTAGCAGCCTAGCGATGCTTCCACCTTCCACCATATCTTCGAACATATTCCTAATTTCCTACTTATCTGTGCAAATGCCAAATGACGCTCTGATTTGCCCAAATATTTCTTATGAAAAAGGTCATGGTTCACATATCTTGAGATTCTTAAAAAAGGAACGACAATTCCTATCATTCCTCATCAACCAATGTTCATGCGCTCCCAACGATCTGCCCTGGTAAACTTAACAATTAGATACAATTAGTAGATGTATAGTAACAATTCGAGATACATTTCCTCCAGGCGATCTATACAAATTCCTTTAGCAGCAAATATACATTCCCCCAACGCAACCAGCCGCCTGCAGCTGTGCCAAGGTCGCATGGTCTCTGCGATACTGCGCGAACTCATGACGCACCTAAGCTAAAAAAATCTCCCAGGTGATATTGTCATCCTGGATCATCCAAGGGTCAATGGTGAATAGGGAATGGGTATCTAAGAGGTTAACTTTTTAGACAGGGTACGGCCATCCTTGGAAGATCAAGTGAAAACATGACCAATATGAAGAAGAAATCATAAGCTGCTGAACTGTGGGGATATTCTGGATGTACTCCAGAATGTTTCGAGGCTATACCGTCCCCAATTAGTCTTATTAGTGAAACACCAGGGGTTTTGTGGTTGTCCCAGCAAGCCCAATGAATGCATTGTGATATGTGGAATGAAATGTATGTCGAGACAAATTGGCGACATTGGAATCTCATAGAAATAGTTGATTCCAGTGCAAAAGCAATGGATTTTCAACGAGACAGGAGACACACCCAGTACTAACATAGATAGATACATGTAGTATACAACCATCAATTATTGACATCATGATAACGACGACAGTACAGGCCAGCCGTGGCCATGGATACATCACATTGAGAATCCGGCAACAAGGAGGCCAAAGCAAGCGATGTGCATCTTACTGAACCAATCTCTAAATTCTCACGATTTCCCAATTCTCGGATCCAGACCATCTGGAGGGTACTCTGATGATCCTGCAACGGGAAGGATTTCTGCATGGTTTTAGGGCTGACAAAAGCGTGAAAACAGCATCCAATCCTCCATCTGTCTTTGCATTCGGCTGTAATCTTCAAAGGAGATGCTTGCACCTCTCATGGCAGCTGGTTTTGTTGCAACATCTCATGAGAGTTGCCACACTTTAAAGGAGATCTCAGGCATACATAGGCAAGTATCATTGAGAACCTCATGCAATTTCTCATCAACATAGTATGCAAAATGGCATCTCATAAGAATATACTTGAATTTACTGTATCAAGTTGATAAACAGATTCCTGCTGCAAATCCGGGATGAATGAGATGACATTGGACTGCGATTCTCGCTGGTTGCTAGCCAACACATTTTTTTTTAGCCAATTTCTCCACTTGGCATCCCAGCACAGTTTAAGTCTATGGGTCAACCAGAAATCATCCCCAAAAGCATGAGACGAAACCACTGTCAGACTCTCCCAGAAACAACAGCGTCATCTCTCTGAGCTACTGGCTCTGGTTGTGACTTCCTGAAATCTCCTGAGAGTTGCCAATCGAGAAGCTCTCCTGCGGACAGTGGACGTTGATCGTGATCATCATCATCCTCCACCATCACCCACCATTTATCCCATCCTATATTGGAACATATTCACATCTCCTTCTAAAGCTTGAAACCCGTCCCCTAACCTGCTCCAAGCCAGATTCCATGGATTTCCCGGAGCTCAAGTCTTTGGACCTTAGGGAGAGAGCTTCCACTGGAAAACTCAACAGGGTCATCAATCAGTTTCCTCATAGTCCAATTCATTCGTGAATCCAATAGGATGCAATCATCCCAGTACTCATCTACTCACTCTATTTGCACCGTGCGTCACACCAAATCACCTTGGGACACAGTGAATATCAACCTCCAAAAATTTGGTTCACACACCTGGTGTGTATGAATTACCCTCTAGTAAACTGACAATGTAAAATGGCCATGGGAATACAGTAAACAATTTCCATCCATTTTCCCTTTTCTATGGGACATACAAAATATCAAAATTACAAATCTATGGTGGATTTTCTAAGCCTGCCTAGGTCGACTTTTCACGTTGTCCCTGTTAAGTTCATCAGGTGACTACAGGTGACCATCAATGCCTTGGAGCTATCAGCGGGGACAATGGCTGATAGCTTTTGCCTTTGATGATCTTATTTCATCCTTTTACAAATAGAAAGATCATATTATACACCTCGGTTCAATTTGACATCATGTCACTGGTTCAAGGTTCTTTTTTCTGATTCCGGAAAAGGGTGGTTCGGTGACTCTATGTTCCCTATGACATTCATACAAATTCATTGACTGTTTGTCCGGAATCTGGGAAAGTGATGAACTTCCTGGATACATTGACTGATAGCTTAAGGTCACCGACTCTTTCTGACCAGCCTCGGATTTTAACCTGACATCAGGGATCTTCAAAAAACAGCTTGAATAGGACTGTTTTGTCAAAAAAGTGGGATAACTATCAGAGTGGTTGGCATCTGTTTCTTCCACCAACTAGCGGATGCAGGGTCAAAGTGCTCAAATTGAATTCATCAGAGTGTTGGCTCAAATTCAGAATGACAGCTTGGCAGATTTTGTTCCAAACTTGCAAGACATTGAAAGAGCCATGCAAATTCTATACCCATCAATTTCACAAAATAAACAGTGATTTATAGTGATTTTATTTTAGTACAGCCTTTTCTCCCACACAAGATATCACGGACTATGTATTTGATTCCGACCGGCAACAAAGTACATAATGTGAGAACACAAGCACGATCGAATGTGAGAGTTTTCAGGAGCTTTGTGTAAGCGTCAAGTCAAACAAACCCCGTTTGGCAAAAACAAGTCGGACAGGCTTCTGATCCATCTTCTTCAGAAGCCGTTGATAGAGATGCGTCCGTCTGGCTAATTCATTTTCAAGATCCTGAACAGCGTCCAGAAATCGATTTGACTAGTATACGGTCATACGCACTACATTCTCTACATGCCATGGCCAAAGGTCTGATGCTGCCCGGCCAGAAAAGAAAACATGAGAGATTGTTTAAGGTCTTTATGCCTTTTGGATCCTTTTGGCGAAATTGATTGTTGTTTTGCTTCTTTCCATGCATCATACAAGAACAATGAAGTGATTGGAGTGGCAACAAAATGCATAGACTCCAACTCAATCAAATGATTGGCTTGTTCCCAGCCTAGCAGTGGAAACAAGTTAGAAATCAACATGAATCGAACTAACAGGCTCCCATGTTTATCTCTCCTCATTTCTGTGCAATTGCATCCAGGAAGGCTTGACAACCACTAATAATGAATAATGGCTTTGTATTTACCATGGGCTCAATACTAATCACGCAGCCAACACGCATCATCGAATCATCCAACTATTTTCGTTAGATTTCACTGCCAGTTGACCTAGCTGAGCACTCTAGTGCCTCGTGTTGACCCCTTGAGCTGTCCTTGTGGATATTCAAATTCCGCCGCAGCTGGGCATTTTCTTCCAGCAGCGACTGGTTCCTGTAACGAGGATGACATGTCCGCACCTTCATTGAAGGACGGGTGTGAACAATTGGATCTGTGCCTGTGGCATGCTACATAATACGAGGATATGTGTATATTCTTTTCATAGTCAAACGGAGTCAAACGCATAAGACTTCCTAAAGCTGATGGAACCTTCACAACTGGCGTTGTAGTTGCAATGTTCACAAGCGTGTTTGGATTGCAGCGGTTTTGTGACAACTCTTCCAGAAAATGTGCTGGTCTCAATGAACATCACACCAACAATGACAAACAAATCACAAACTATTCTGAAATTCAGGTCAGAAATGCATCTAGCAATTGAACATAATTGAAGTATGAGAATATGAGATGTGACTTGGAACCATCTCAGCCGTTGTCAAAGCTGCCACCTTGACATCAACTTCTCCGTTTCTTTGCTCTGGAAGTGGAGCTCCGTGTACTTGGTCGATCAACTTCTTGAAGTGGAAATCATAAAACAACGTTTTTTTTTCCTGGTCTCTAGGCTCCTTGTTTTGGATCTCAACATAAACACGGTGAACTTGGAGACTTAGCAAACGTCCCTCTTATCCGATATCCTAACCTCGAAGTAGAATACTAGTGCTTCATAGATCTTGGAGCTCAAACTGTGCTCCAAACATGGGGAACATATTCAACTATTCCTACATCATAGCCAAGTCATCGAGATTGACACCCGGAAAGGATAGCCAATATAAATCACTACATTTATCCACACAATGGGAAACGTCACGCGGCAACTCAATATGTTCAAACCCAGGATGGTGCTTATGCAGCAACTCAGCTTCCAAACCATTTGCTCATTCTCCATGATGGTTCGCTTAGTAGTGGAATCCAATTGGTCCTGTTGAGCAAACTTGCATCTATAGTGGAGATACCCAAATGATAGGGAAAAACGCACACCAAGCTGGAACATGGAATGAAATGGAAATGCTTTCAGCTTTTTTCAATCCTGCTCCTTTCAGCGAACATCAAAATTCAACCCACAAACACAATGGTACAAACAAATCCAAAGTCTTAAATACCAATGGACCAAGTATAAGCTATGTAGCGCATCTTGATTCAGTGACCTTTTTATTCAGCTCATTTAAAGCAGCTTTTGCCCAAAGGAATTTTCACCCCCTTTTTCCAGTGAAAGTCGCAAAAAGCATCGTCCGTCCCCGTCCTTAGTTCTGGCGCGCAGCTTTGCAGCCTCAATTTCCACTTTCTTTTCGAAGTCCTGCAGAAACTCCATCAAACGCTTCCATCAACGGTGTGACATCAAACGGACCTGCAAAAATGATGAAAATTCGACTGAGTGGGATGACGATTTTCAAAAAGGGAATCTCTTTACAAAGCCTCATTTGTTTTCAGGTTCTCTCTCGGTTCTATGTTTTTTTATCGGAGTCAGATGGAGTAAGTACATTTGCAAAAACAACTCAAATCCCTCCCTCACAAGGAGCCTATGCCAATCTTTTTGCGTGCTGGGGAGCCCGCAAAAGCTTATTTTCTCAAAAAAAGGATCACCCTTTCACGGGTTCAATTTGGGGTTTCATATCAAATTTCAGGACATGCTAGAAAACAAACACTCACCAATTGCGGAGCCTTGCCCAGCGTTCGCATATCCATGGCTTTCTTCCGATCGAAGTCGCTCATCTTCCGTTGATGATCCTGCAAATTTTGAAAACGACCGAAGACAGCAGATGTTGTTAGCGAGAGCTGCGACAAATAGAACCAAAAGAGATCCAAAAAAAAAACATCACTACAGTTAACCAGAACTCACAGAATGTGAACATGTTACAAGCATGCATCTTTTAGATACCCCAATTCCAATCATCATTCAACCTATTATACTTTCCCTAATCATCTTCTTCACATCCTCAAAACCGAATCACCAACTCTACATTTCTGATGGACATCCAATAATGATGCCATAAATACGTATATACCGTATATATATATATAAATACTTGTATTCAATTCACCAGTGCTCTTCCAGTTTTGTCGATCAATGACCATCAATGTCCCTTTTTTGACCTGGAAAAATTACTGTACAATAGTTCCAACATATACTAGGTGGTGGTTGAACCAACCCATTTGAAACACATTAGTCAAGTTGGATCATTTCCCCAAGGATCGGGGTGAACATCAAAAATATTTAGAACCACCCATCCAGTATATAATTCATCTTAACCAGGCCACCAGGCTATATATGTCAGAAAATACTCCGTCTTTGAATACAAATATCATCGTTGATGGTTCAGAACTCCAGGGAACCACCTGAAATTCATATCAATCCTGATATAAATACGCACGTAGGATATTCACATCCTAAACCTTCGCATCTTTGACACAAAATCTCTGACAGTTTCACAAAAGTAAGTCAAAGATTCTGAAAACCACAAAGTAGATGATCATGCAGTCGCGTTTGACTTACAATCCACCAACCACCACCCAACCCTACCTTAATCATCCTTAAACAATCTAGGACCCTTGGACTTTCACCCGCTGGCCCCCCTAGTTTTGCACCTCTTTGGTGTCGGCTAGCTGTTGCTTCAGCGCAGCCAACTCCTGTCGCGTTTTTTCGCAGGCAAGCCACGTATGGCCAACGTGAAAAACAGGTGAAAACAGGTGAAAAAGGCATTGATGCAAACAAAAATCCGTAAGATTTGCAGCAACTATGGGAAAATCATGGACAATTTATGACAATTGCCAATGACATTCAATTAAAATTCAAAGTGAATTGAAGACCATGGGTGTTTTTAACCACCGCAAAGGAAGGGCAAGTCAGGTTCACCGGGTGTAAAGGCAACATGATTTTCCTCTTTGCGTGTGAAATGTGGTGATCAGCAATCTACGAAGAACCACTTGGTTAAAGTAGATGATAACGTTGCGTTGAAGTCTTATTTAGTGACACTTTCTTAAACCTGAAAAAACACTCAACAACAGCTTCAACATCGCTATTACATGTTGATACAATGTTTATCAAATCATGTCATGTAAAAATCCTTAAAAATCTGGGTAGCAGTTCTGATCAGCTTCATTTTACACAAGTATGAACATGAATACCCAACAAAACCAACAGTTAAACTGGTCTATGGAAAAGAGGCAAAGACTTCGGTACGAAAGAGATTCACAGCTCATCCAAGTTGTGAGACATTCTAACTGCTGAATCAAGCCTACAAAAAGCCAAGACTTTTCATGGCGGTTATATGCTCCGTAGGGATTATCCCATCATAAAACAAGCTTGAAATTCCAAAAGTTCAATATGTTCAAACATTCAGCAAGTAAGTCTCTATGTTTACCTGAGCACTTTCCCCAACTTTTTTCCCAGGTCTCCTGTTCCATGTTCTCCTTATTCCGCTGAAATTCTCGTACCTGAGCCAGAAATCCATTGTTCTCAGCATCAAACTCTTTGAGACCAAATGCTTATTAACGTTGATGATCTATGATTCTTTTGACCATCTTGGCAAACAACGAAACCACCTTTTTGCGAGAAAAACAGCAACACTCATTAGCCATCCCTTTTCGTGCTTCCTGTACCGACGCGAAAAAAACATATCAAGCGATGCCTCATCCAATTGCGATTGGAGTTCTTCTTTTTGAGTTTTCAACTTGGCGATGTCGTTATCTTTCCTCAGAGCTGCAAAGAGCAGGCTTTTCGTGACCTTGCGCATGTTGATTGATAATAATACTATCTTACTATCTTGATATTACATGTTACTTAATATCATATTACTACATCATACTACTACATCTATTCTGGGAACTTGGTGGCCAATAAATCCTTGACTGCACCCAAACTTTACTGCATCCAATCTTTTTTGCGGGCCACAATATCTGCATTCGATCTGTAAAGAAAAACACCAGCATACATGTTTCAACAACCTTTTCTGGGCTTATAATCGTCCTCCAATCCGAACCTGCCGGTTGGTCAAATTCCTCAAAGATGGGAGCCCAACAACGCCATGGCCGCATCGAGGTCATCTTTGGCTTGCTGCTTCTGATCCTCAAAACGCTGGCGCGTTTTTCCCACACAAAGGATTTCTCACTCTCGACCCTCACCTTTGATGAAAAAATCATTGTTCTCCGCTGCCTGTTTAAGACTGACCCATCCTCCACAACAACACTTTAAAAAGACATGATCCACCACTCACCAGTTGAGGACGAGACATCAATCAGCTGCTCAAGCCTTCAGCGGTTGGAGAAAGCTACTTACATGCGAAGCATCCTACCAAGTTAAGGTGTCAAAATGCTTCCAAAGGCACTGGGAAAAAAAGGCAACAAGTTCAAGAACAAAACGTCGCAGAATCATGCTGTCCCCCCAATTCTCCTCTTCACCGGGTTCATTTCACCATTCCCCGACTCAATTTAGTTCTACAACCGAACCGTGGACCATCACAGTTCAGATTTTCCGACGCCTGCCATTGAAAAAACCACATGGATTCACACTTTAGTTGGACACCAAGAGACTCTTCGATCCTCTTTTTCTGCTCATCGATTGTAGCATAATTATCCTCCAGGTTCGAATGGAGGGTCCTGCGGCGCTCATGCGCACTGGAAGAATCAATGCCGGGAAAGGGGGATGGGAGGCGCATGACCGAAGGATCTATGACCACAAATGTCGAGATACACTCATATGAATTGATGGATGACTTGGAAATGGCATGAAAGAGTAGACACCATATCAACTGCTCGGACTTGACTCAAAAAAACATTCAAAAACAATGCGTGGAGTTGTGTAGTAGCGGCTATACAAGAAAACATCACAGCATCACAATCGATGGCACAAGCCATTCCTCGAGGGAGAGCATGGTATGACTTGCATCTATAACTGTGATTTCCTATACAACTTCCATTTGCCACAATTCTCAGTGGAAGGATCCTCCTTGCTTATAACCTTCCCTTGAACCACCCGCCTCAGGATGTCTGCTTGGGTTTCTGTCTGCGATGTGTACTGCGTATGGAGGATGGAGTTATTCACCTCCAAACACGCGGCCATTGTCAATGGCAGATTTCTTCAAATGGTATGGAACTGATGACGGATAAAAGCTAACTGACCAGTTGAGGTTGATAATTCACTTCTGCATGTGTAGGGCCTTGGTTGCCTCCTGAGTGACAAAACTCCTCACTTCTGATTCTACCATCAACAAGGGCTGCAAAATGAACTTTTTCCAAAACCCAAGTGGTGCTTCCCTCATATTTCCAAACATGGCCCCATGTTTAACACATCATTTTGGAAAACAATGCAACATCCAAGGTACCCTTGGCACATCCCTGCAGATTCCCTGCCCATCCCCGTCACCTTCAACTCCTTGTTTTCAGCCTCCAAGCGCCATACCTCGGTGCTTGGAAAACCCAAAAGGAGCTTGTGATGATGTGAAACACTATGTTTTACACTTATACTTAGTACAATGTACAAGGAATTACAATGTATCTTAGCACAAACATATACAAAAATGTAGTTTCAATGCATCTTATCCTGGGAGATTTGCAGCTGATTTGCATGGTTCAACAGCTTTACCGGATCGTGAAGGTTGCTCTTTTGACATTAAAAGATCACCTTGTATGAATCAAAGTGAGGGTAAACAGGGATCCTCCACACAACACAATCTGAAGACATCTCAGTTGTCACCAACATCCAGTATCGGGGGAACAACATGGAACAACCCAAGCTTTCTCAACCAAGATGTAACTTGAAACTCCTTGATATGAATTTTCATTGCCAAGCTTCCCTTTCTTGCAGCTTACGAAGCGTGAAATGCTCCTGCACCTCGCAGAATGGCCAGCGCTTGAAAAAGGAAAGACGGTCGTGCCGCGTTGTTTTTTTTCAGCTGTTCCTTTAAGTTTCTTGTTAAGGGGTCTTTGTTTTCATGACATCTAGTCAAGTCTTCAGGCCACGATCACGACATCTCATCTCCTTTAATTTTGTCTCAATAAGATATATACGTATATATATATATGTATATACATACCTGTATATCCTGCTGCATCATAGAGTACCTTGCCTGATCACCACGAGCATCATCCTGCCGTACGAAGACGAGGCGTTTGGGTATCAAGACTCGTGAACTATGCACGCTGTCACATATGAGATTAAACAACTACAATCAAGCACACCTTAAACAAACTCAACAAGTCCGAGGTTGCTCATCATGTACTCATCATGAATTCTAGATGACGGACAGTATCGGATTGTACTGGCTGTTATGATCTGTTACGTTGCATCATACTGTAGACCCTTTATCAAGTGCATTCACTCCACAGTCAATCCTTCAGCAACGCCATCTCCAGGGCGCTCACGCCCCACACGGAGGCCCGCCCGTCCCCACTTGAGCCAACTGTGGACGTGGAGGTGTATCCTCTTCTTTTGTACATGCAGACCACAGTGTGAGGCAACTGCTGAAAGATCATCGGCTCGTCAAATGTCTCAGAAACTGCAATGACAAAATGATCATGAATCATAAGCATCTTCGGAACCTTCCGAATCTCTAAAAGAACAACCAGTTCTTTTGGTCGTTTTTTGGGTTAAACAGGCAAATCCATCTTGCACCAAATTTTCTTCACATGAGTTGATTCACACATCATTTTTCTCCGTCTTGTAAAGCGATTGTGGAATCATTGCCCACCCATGCCGTGGTCCATAAGGTCCTTCGAAAAAACTTGGATCAACGCAAGGTGGAGGATACGACTCAGCTTCATAGGTGGATAACTCCTCACTGGTCATCAACCACCTGGGAGTGGAGGGGACGTTCAAAAGAAACCAGAAAACACACCGAAAAGCTACTTCTTTCTAGATTTTTTGGGAGGTGGCAAAAAACAATAGATAAACTACCATACTATGGAAATCCTTTTGGCAACTGGTTGTGAAGAGGATGTCCGACAAGGATACGAGTAGAACTGGCAAATATAGCGCAACTTGTGAACAAAATGATCTAGTTCAAAGCTGCACACAAGTGGGTATACGCACGGTGATGTTTGCAAAGTGCCTTTCAACATTCAGCTTCCTATCAGGCAAACTAAACACACTGTCCCCCATTCCCTGAAATTCTGCGAACACTGCCGATTTTTGTTGAGTTCAACCACGGCTTCAAATTTTCCTTGAAATATCCGTCTAAATTGGGGACACCCCAAAATCAAACAAATCTGCAAACAGTCCCTTTCAAAGCAGACCTTTTTGAGGAAAATCTATAAAAATCTTCGATCTCAAAGAAGTTGGCCGGTTGGCCCTCTCCATTGCACCCAGTGGCGGTTCGTGAAGCAGTTCGCTGGGCACCTTCTGCAGTTCCGGCAGCCAACGTCGGAGGTAGAAGCCTTCAGGGTCAAACTTCCGACTCTGACGCACCTCAGAAGAGATGCTAATCTCTGGCTGTTTAAAACTCCATGGCGGTCCAAGGTGAGGTTCGTTTTTTTTCTTCAAAGATGCCTAAATTGGAGGATAACCCTTAAAATTAAACTAAGAGATCTATGGTTGAAGAAGGCATATGATTTCATAGACATATTATGACACATGCACTCTTCCTTGTGAACCAGTTTTTTGACAAAGCTCAGGTGGAAGTTGGTTCGGAGCAACGGCCATGAATGGAATTGATGATTTCAAGCCATGGGGAACTTCCCCAAGTAGGAGTCAACACAACAAAAGAATATTTCATAGTTGACACTACCAGGTGCGTTTTGAAGTTGTTGGGCAAAGAGATCATTTTATCTTTATGTGTCTCAAGGCTGAAGTGAAACACACCTGCAAAATTAGATGCATATCATGTTGGGGTGACTTCGCTTTCCAAGCCACTTCTGAAATAAACAAGAAACAAGCATGGCTGCGTACATGGCCATTGATCATTCTACAATCGAGAAAAAAGTTGATGAAACATGGATATTTCCTTCGCATCTTAATTTTAACACAAACTTCCTCAGTATCTCAGTCATACTTGGAACAAACTGAAAAGAACAAGAACTAGACCATGAACCACCATGTCCATCCATGCCCCATAACAGGAAATGAAACAACACAACAGACATATTATCCAACCATACATGCTTCTCCAAGACACCACATTGAAGGAGCTTAAGCGTCCTTCCGTGAGTCCAGCACAACGTACCCAGTTGCACCAATTCGAAGTCACGTCCTTCGGGTCTATGAAGGTGAGTCTGTTCACAGCAATGGGATGGTGGTTGGTGGTTGAGCGTTGAGCCTAGGACCTTTCCGCAAGAAACAAGAGTCCTTTCATATTCCTTTCACTTTGCATCATGAATTCACCCAAGAGACCAGATTTCACCAACTCTGACCAACAAACTGTTGGTTGCGACTCCATTGAAGCTAAAGATTACTGGAAGAAATTTCAAGAGCTCTTCCATGATGCATTCTGCAAATCTTAAAGAGGGGCGTGTCTCAAAAATGGAAACCACACAGCCATTCCCCAATGAGTCAAGTGTCGTAATCAATGAGGTGGCTCTCGAACCAATCAGCACCTCGCCTGCCATCGGTTCATGACCACAGTAAAATGCATTAAGATGGCATTGACAAACATGAAACGAAACGCACTAAAAAACACACACATGTTCATCTTCGGGCCAAACTATGCCGAAACTATATCCATTTCTCAAGATTGATCCCTGATGACAAATGTCTTTTGCAGGTAAGCCGTCCAAATCAAGCCCTTGGTAGCTAGTTCTGAATGGTCCAGCATCACTTGAAAATAAAAGGCTTCATCAAATAGATCCAAGGCAAATGCATTGCATTATCTAAAAAAAACATTTTGTGTTGGACAGTGAATTCATATGCACATGCCACACAAAATATACATATACAAATACATGGACATCATACATCATAAATCATGAATCAGTACAATTATTGGCTATCCATCTTTTCCTATTGAGCCACATTAATATACCTTCCGTCATTTTCACACACATCAAGAGATCGTTCCTCTTTGCAGGCGCTAACCTCCAATCAAAGCTCATGGTGTACGCCAGGAAGGAAGCGGCATTCAATCGTGCATGATTTGAGGCATATCCAGTGATGGACAGCTCCCGCATACATGCATCAACCAATGGATAGCCTGTGCAAAGATGGGAAAACCGGTCTTTTTCTGGCAGGAACGTAAAAGACATCAATCTGAATTATTCAAAGTCAAATTGCCCAAGTCCGAAATGAGTAGACCTTTCTTGTGTGCCTTGAGGTGGTTGTGTAACCGAACTATCTTTAGGGCTGAAACAAGACAGAGTCATTTTGCGAACGTTGATATCAATCTCACGAGCAGCAAATGCAACAAAGGTCCAATGTCTATAAATTTCATTTCAACTAATCTAAAGTATCTAAGAACTTAGAGGGATCATTTCACCAGGGGTGAATCGGATGAACACCGAAAATATGATTGATAAAATCTGAGAAAACATATTTGCAAACACCATGGATTCTAGTTCAAGTCAGCCTGTCCGGCCATTGGACCAAAGATGGAAGATTCGTTCATCCTGCATCCAGTGTCTCCTTGGTGGAAAGGTGCAGTGCCACGTCAGGAAGATGGAAATTCACTAAGATCCGCAAGCAGCAAGTTGCTGGATAAATCTCATCATACTTCACAACTTCACCAACCTTGCATTTCTCTTGAAAATACACGATTCTCAAATCCGAAATCTGAAGGTCACTGGGTTCTGTCACTATAATTCATCAATGAAACAGAAAACATTTCACCATCACTTTGCACCTTTTCACGGCCTTACACTGGGTGCTGTGCAAACAAGAGACTTGTAGTTTTTCACACCGCCCTCACGGAAGATATCGCTACCTGTCCGAAAGATGTTTCTTGGTGGAAAGGGACACACCTTCCTTTCATCTTATGATGAAATATTTCTCGATGACAAGTACGAATGAGCACCGTCCAATACGATCATAAAAATTGCTTATATATGCATTATTTATATATATATATATAATATATCAATATATCTATCTAATTATCTGACATATAGGTACTGTCCCCAAAAATCAACTACATCCTCTTCACCTTCCTCGAACGTTGGAAGAATTCAAAACAGGTACCGACCGTGTGGCGCACCATGCTTCCCAGCATAGAAGCGGAAGAAGTCACGCCAAGTGAGCTCGGTAATCAAATGCCGTGCGTGACGACTTGCATCGGGCAGTTCTTTCTCTTCACAAAGGCGAAGACATTCAAAAAAGACCTTCCACAACGGAAAACAGGCGTTGCTAGCCGTGAAAAGGGTGAGAACTTCTCTGGTAAACGGCATTGCAATTTAAGTGAAAGATGAGCAGTTTGGGGGTTTCAAGCTCACCTTCCAGAAAACCATCTTTCGTCTGGGTATGTTTGCACTTCAATGATGTGCAAATTGGTCAGGTGGGCAAAGCTGCAAATTAGCGCGTCTAGTCTGGCCAAACGTGGCATAGCGGCATAGGAAAAATGCAAAATATTGGGATGTTCCAGTTCTATGCACTCACCCGGTCACCAAAAGTATCAACAACTTCTATCAACTTCAACTAAACCACCAAAAAAGACTCTTGCTTGTACAATGAAACCCTTCATGAATCACCTGAATCTACAAGGATTCAAGACCTTTTTTATTCTTTTGAGGTGCCACCCCCACCTGTCGAGGTGATAATGCGCCCACCGCCAGCCATGGACCCAGACGTGAGGCCATGTAATCACCAAAAAATTGCCTCGTTGCAGCCGCAGCGTTTCCCTTGTGTCACCCTGTTGATACCCCATAACCGAATCATACCGAATCATTTTGTATCATTTCCTGATTTTCGGGGGGACAAAGGGCGGATTCTTTTGTTCCTAGTCAATCAGTTGGAGTTAGTTGTATGTGAACACGTGCAACTTCCTACGTAGTGGCAATTGGTACCTGGGAGAAACTCATCCCAGTGGATTGTGGAAAAGGTACGAGTACAGTTAGAATCTGGAGAAATGGCGTTGCCTGCTCAAAACTGCACAACCGTTCGCAGTCGGGCACCCAAAGTTCATGATTCCATGGCTAACAAAGTTGATGCTTGGATATACAACACGATTATTTGAGGTTGCAGTGATATGATCATGATTCTTTGCAGAGCCTCAGAAAAGAACTCTACCATCTGGAGGTTTCCTGAAACGACATCACACCAAAATCACTCATATTTCAAATCTATGTACATTATACAACCTCCCAGTCACAAATACATATCATTGAATATCATTGATACATCTCTACAAAGAGTCAAATGCTTTTTGGCGCCCTTTTAGGTGGACCTGAAGGGTTCCATCATCCATGGGACACTGACAAAACCAACCAAGCAACTGGCGTTCTGGAAAATATGTCGACCTTGGTTCCAAGAGTCGGGGATTTGTCCCGAAAAAGATGCAACAGATAACTTCAGCAACTTTCAATCGTGATCTCTACACCCTTTTGGACCATGTAAGAGGTACGAGTTCTATATCTATATCTAGTTTTCTGATGATCTCTGGACATGTATGTTAACATCTACCAGTCTATCTTGGTAGACTTCAAGTCACCAACCCAAATTGAGGTCATTTAGGACCTTTCGGGGTTCTTCTGTTGGCTGCGGTGGTGAAGTCTCCAGCTGAGATATATGAAACCTTTCCGCAAAAAAAATCCCAGGAAATTTGCCAAATCTCACTGGTACTCGCCAAAGTTTTGAACCATTTGAGAGTATCATTTCTTGCATTCTGCGGGCAAACTGCATCAAACCAATCCGTATTTCCCTTACTATTCGCCAGATTCTTGTCTTGGCTGAATCCCTGCATCCCTTGAAGAATTCCCTATGATCCAAGGTGCGCGAAATCGGTGTGCCAAACATAGTCCTGCAAACCTGCTTGGAACCACTCCTACTGGATCTACAATGTCTTTGATTTGCTACCACCACATAAACAGAAAAATATAGATGTATAGTATAAGCATATAAATATATGTGCTTGGTATAGAGTAAATGTATTATATCCTTATGCCTTATGTCAATATCAATACATAATGTATACCATGTATTGTATAGATGTATCACCATGTACAAATAGTATTGGAATCTCGAATAAGTCATTGCATATTCGATTCATCATGTCGTAGTTTTCCGTGACTTAGTACGCCAAGAAGTCTTTCCAATCAAACAACTGGATAAATGATTCAAGCGATGATTCCCACCCAAACTTCTCGCCACCATGATCTCGTGATTTGAACACAAACTTAGGATTTGCACAAACCCCTAGAAACTCTTGTTCCCAAGGCACGCTCCAAACCATGCTCTTCGCCGCCCATCATGTCTTTGTCCGGCAAAGGTTCCTGAAAAAAACAAAACGGTGGGAATCTTGAGGGCATCAACATCAAGCAACAAACAACCACACATCAACAATACCCATAGCCCTTAGCACCCATGTATGGTATTTTTGTATACCATTATATACGTACATTTGATTGTTTTTTATGCTATACTAAATGTAGGTAAATATACCATACATGGATCCTATGGGATATTCAACAATGAAAGGACGTGATAAGATCCAGGACGATCTCCAAGCACAGCAAACCATCAAACACCTCCCGGATCAGTCCCAGATACGTTGACTTTCTCTGCATAAGGCAAGTCCTGCACTTTCAAATGATAATCTTTACGGTTTTACATTTATAACTATCATGTTAGGTCTGCCAATTTCTGGGAGAACCACGCAGAAAACTGTAGCTAAATTCAATTGAACTGTTTCTGTCATGGGCGAGCATAGTGCGTGTGGCTTTGTGTCACGCAAACAAACGTCTCCCTTTGCAAAACCAATTTTCAGCTGATCCATGAAGTCCTGTAAACAAACTCAACATCAAGAAGTATGAACATGTATGAACAACATACAACAACGCCCCCGCTCCCATCTAACATGATCCAGCCAGATCCGTATGATGCTTCTTTCATATAAAACAACTACAATCATATACTGTCACCAAGCAGTTTATTCATTGATGTAATGTCAATATATCTCAGCCGTTTCACAAGACCCGTTTGCCCCTCCTTCCAGGTGGGTTCAAAGTCAAAGTCGATGAACTCCGGTACTGGACCCAATGAGGTCAACTCAGGCAATGGAGGACGTATCAAGCCTTCAGTGAGGTAAGGAAACACATAGGGAACGTGATAAAACGCTGGAACTATCATTGGGAATTATGATCATGGGATATGCATATTGTAACATTCTATATAGACATAGCATCATATAAGATACAGCAAAGCATATTTATTGTATATAGCTCTGAAAACCGAGGGAACACACACACAACAACAAAATTGCAGTACAATGTATAGAATTAAAATGAGATACAAATCAAATTGGATTTAGATTGTACAGACTTCTGAGTGGGCTTGATCGAGAAAAAACCAAAGAATGGACCAGGATGCAAATCCAAGCAGTCCCTAAGCTAAGATTCCTGAACCGAGCATAGCCCCTGAAAAAAACATCCCAAATGGAAAGCTGTAGTCTTCCAACCACCATTGGGTCCCTGGTTTTCTTGCTGTGAAATTTTGGATAACAACACCAGCAACTTCATTGCCATCAACCCAAGGAACGAGAGATGCGCCATAAATCTGGACCGACCTGAATCTTCTAGACGTGCTACCATGGGGGTGAAGTTTCCAAGCTACCATAAGTTAGCCCATGAAAATTAGCATTTAGCATGTCTTGAGATTGTTAAGTTTAAAATCATGTGTACCCCGTGACTTATTTTGCAATCATCTATCAATCTTTGACATTCAGGATTTTTTGGTTTGGTGATTCAGCATGATATACCTCATGTATGCAAGATTTGTGACTTCTCCAACTCCGTGACTTTCAACCAGAAGCATGTTGACACAAAATGGGTTTACCTTTTGGGCTGCCAACTTGTTGTGCTAAGTCGCATTACTGTCGTTGCTGGTCTCATCCCAATCCTGGGCCACGGGCGTAAAAAACAGGGATACATTTTGACAAAGGCTCCCTCGAAACCACCACAAACAAAGAATACTTTCGACTTTCGGCAAGCTCATTGCCAACTCTGATCTTGTGTGGAAAAATATCGCAAGTATCCTGTGGCTCACCCTACAGCCTTTCCCCATTGCACTGTTTGGGCCAACCTCATCAGAGTACTTTGGCCAAACTTGTTGAAGCTGCTGAAGAAATTTCGAGAACCGCCTTGGTCCAAACAAGACAGTGTCATGCGTACAAAGCATTGACATTGTATTGACATCTTGCCAACTCGACAAATCAAAACATGAGTTTTCAACCGGCTTTCTTGTGAGACACAAAAAACAGAAAAATAAAACAACCTAAGCTGTACCGTGGCAACATCCAAAGTGAATCTTTGGCACTTATCTTCAACATCCGTGATATCTCGATATTTCAGGGTGGCAGCTAAGTGACTCCGGCACATCATCAAAACCATTTTTAAAACCAATGTCGTCCTGCAGCGCGGAGGACATGGAGCCGAGATGACA
Organism: Breviolum minutum Mf 1.05b.01; assembly: GCA_000507305.1. Classification (NCBI taxonomy): domain Eukaryota; class Dinophyceae; order Suessiales; family Symbiodiniaceae; genus Breviolum; species Breviolum minutum. Next base: position 49,650 of record DF240110.1, read on the forward strand.
ACACCAAAGCAAACGGTTTTGATAAATTCGATTTATGTGCATATATAATGCTAGCCTTGCAAACAAGATCAAAGAATGTCAGCATACTTGAAATTTACCGTAAAAGCCGGCCCCTACACAATGTGAATGCCTTCCGATGAATATAAGTGGAATCTGCATGAACTTGCAGTCCTTTCCTATTTCCTCAAGCTATGCAGTCCTTGTGGAAGAGAGTAGATCCCCAGCAATAGGTCAAGGAGCAAGGGTCAGATTTAGCGTTAGAAGTTGTTTCCAATCCCAAGCGGACCTGGGAACGCAGCTGAATACATTGGTATTCACTCTTCAGGTTTTGTTTGTTCAACTGGCATAACTGGCTCTAAACATGTAACTAACTAACAATATATACCACCTATGCCTATGGAAAGTGGCTTCAACCCATCTTTCCAACCACCTTCCGAGGGAACAAAGTAATATGTCGCATGGTTGTTCACAAAGAATGCCTCTGGGTGACCCAAGAATCAATTGTCAGCTCTGCAGAAGTCACTTCTTGCCTTGGATCCAAACCGCAGTTTTCTACATTTTGAGACCAACATCGTGGCGGTTTTTCAAGCCATCTTCCCAATGTTCAGGTTCAACAATTCAAAAACATGTGAAATCAACTTGTCAATCCAACAGACCTCAAGAATTCTGAGGCAAAGGTGTTTTAGCAAAACTGTATCTCCTTGGATGCTTGGAGTGACATGGAATGATTACATGCCACATGTCCCTACAGAAAGAACAAGACCAACCATATTGAACAAGGCAATCTTTGAACGAATCCTTCAGCATCTTTGCCATGGACATACACCCTTGAAAATTAACATTTTAAACCACATAATCATTCAATTGAAAAGGAACATCACTAGTTGGTGGTTTCAACCCATCTGAAAAAAAATTGTCAAATTGGGTCATTTCCAAAGGTCCGGGTAGATAAAAATAACACATATTTGAAACCACCACCCAGTCATCCAATTGAAAAGGAACATCATCTTCCAAAGGCTCCTGGATTAAGGGTCCACATTGCCCAGGTGCTGAGTTAAGACCACAGAGTCTGTCGAAAGTAGCTGTGGAAAGATTTTTTCGGGCTTTCCAACCTGCCAGTTCAAAAGCGTTTCAACTTAAATCATGGACCAAATACAATAAACATCAAAGAATACATAATTGAACTAAAAATCAACACATGATACTGATACACTAACACACACACACAGAGGAACACGTCATCTTACCTGCACACATCACCAATCAATACCAATCACACATAATCACAACAACAAACATGTCCACTCAGTCCTGACAACGCAGGGTGCGAGCAAATTCACGACGAAACTCATCTTCACCGGCATTCACATCAGGCGGGGGGATCCCCCAAAAAAACATGTGGAATCCAACATACCTCCGGCCTTCTGGATGAAATGATGTATGGAAAGCACCAGGTTTTTCGGTGATTCCAAGGGCCAATTTCTTTCGAACCTTCATGATAAGTTTAGGGCTTGGGGCCCTTGATTTTTCACTATTTTCCTATGTTATCTTGATTTCTTTTAAATTTAAGAACCGTTGTATTCTTGAAAGAAAAAACTCACCCCCTTCACCGCTTTCGTCGTCTTTCTTTGGCCTTCACCAACAAATCTGAGCCCATCCGTCGCAGGCGGCGCTTCAAGGCACGCACGGTTTGCAGGAGGAACAAGGCACGTAAACTGCCTACACTCAGCTGATGGGAGAGGCTGTTGTTGAACATATCATAGAATGGTTCTGAAAATAGTCAGGAATTCAAATGAGACCAACAAAACACTTTGATGCGGTGTGAAAATCACTTATTATCTACATGCGTCGGTTAATGGATAAATCATGATAAATCAACATCGGCATCATGTCGTACCTGTGCGCAAAGTCTTGTACTTTGTGCGCTTAAAATATCGAGGGTCAAAGACCTGAAGCACTGTCAAAACATCCAAAGAGCATGGCGACAATCAATTTTGCTTCACGACAATTGACAAGAAATTGCAGAAGCTCAGGACTCACATGAAAATATGCATGACAAGAAACATCATATTTTCAAAAAAAAGACACAAGATTCAACAGCAATTCGAAGTGTATGTCACCAACATGCCCCACAAAAAAAATCAGGCTCACCATCACCGCAAATCAACTTATAGATATGTAGAAATTCACTCATCAGCGGTCAATGGATACCATCCGAAAATCTATAAAATCCACCAGTTGGATCAGTTGATCCATTTGAGGTTTCAACAAAAAAAACATCGGAGCTTCGGTTCTTCTGGGCTTCCAAACATAAACGGGGAGCACGGGAACCTTCCTTTGGGCTGACAAGCGCGCAGCCTTTAAGAAAAATGGAGCGTTGCTGTTGCAACCAGACGATGTATCAAAGAGTATAGAATATTGATTGTAGCTGGAGGATCTTCCTTGGTTGCTTGGATTTCACTTGATCGGCCAAAAACACATCTGTACATACAAATATAAATAAACCAGCCAAGAATTGCCTGCATAAGGGTTGACGTGACAAACAAAGGACACTGATTTGGGAAGGTCCAACTCATTCTGGATTGTAATTCCAACTCTTGATGGCTTTCACAACTGGCAAACTTTCCAATCTACAACCAGTTTTGCCTCGTGCAGGACGGCATTGTCATGCACGCGAAGGTCATTGCGAAGCCAGGCACAAATCGCTTGCATGGCAACTGGAAGATGGCACGAGTCTTTATAAGATCTAAATCTGACTGAACAAACTGTGACTTTTGCGGAATCAATGGAACACTTCCGATTTTTTGGGGCAAAGATTATCAATTTAGCCAAATGGCAGGCATGCGGTGGACATGAGACATGGGCGTTGATGATTGGATTCTTTGTGGACACCATGATCTTCTTTTGAGATCCCTAATGGCTATGCCGGCTATGCAAATTACTTCACATCATGTAGACACACAGTAAACAGGGTTTGCCATGTCCAGTGTGAACATCATTTGAACAGTTTAAACACATCAATTTCTGAACTTGATCGAACCGCAGCTGGCTGAGTGTAAAAAAACCTCCAAATGATGGTTGAGCTTTCATGAGAACGCGTGTCTCTGTTTGGATTGAACATTTTCTGATTCAGTGGCGGCTTTCCACACAGTTCTACACTGTGGTAACATTAACTAAGTTTCACCTTTGACCTTAAAACACCGTTCCTGAAAACGGGCAAATTCACTGCCCAAAAGCCGCAGTGAAATGTGACTTCTCGAGGTGTGCTTTTTGTCAACAACAATCATCAAGAGTCAATATGTCGTGCCTAATACGACACAGAAATCACACACAATACGAGATTTCAACAAAATTTGCCCGAAATTTGATGAAGATATGAAGCCTTTTGCCCCAGTCCAAATCAACTTAAGATTCCGCAACTGACCAAAATACGACTGGCACGTCGCGGTCTACCCGATGCGGCTTGGGACGACTCACTCAACCCTTGAAGACGAAAAGGCTATCCTAAAGCGACGCAAATGGTGAATACGGTAACACGTAAGATCCAACCCAAAGCATGTTGCCTACCCAAAACATGTTCACATCTTGGATTCGCTTGTGTTCGTACGGGCATCTGTTTTAGGAATATCGTCTTTGTTTCATACACTCGGCGGTGAAGGTTCAAAGGTTTGTCTTGAAGTCAGTACTGTCAACAGCTTGGGTGCATGTTTCAGGATTTCCCATGATTTTCCTCAGTTTTGCAGTCTTTGGTAATCATGACCATGTTAAGCCATCAATCTTGGCAATCCCTGACGCCAACCTGAAACCAAAACACACATACACATCCATACACACCATTGAAATTCAAGAGGTGAACTTCAAGTATTGTGGCATATTGTGGCCAATAACCACACAAGCGCGAAATTTATCAACACAAAAGAAATCCTGGCCTATCAATGCTTCTCTAACCGCTATTTGAATTCAAAGTGGCAAAGTGGCAAAAGTTTCGCTCATCAAACTTTTCGGAATTTGATTATCCTTCTCCTGAAAAGCAGTGAACATGTGCCCATCAAATACCCCCTACCCCTCACAGCTCACGGATCCAGTGATTTTCTTGGGCCAAAGAAACACAAGACGCAATGGCCATCATCTGTGGGGCGATGGCAGCACTGCTGGAACCACTGAAGGCCGCCTTGGTCTCAAAGAAGGACACCTGCCATGCAATTAGACCATTGGACTCTTGGAGCAAAAAGAAGGCATCTCTTGGAATGTCCCACCGGACCAGAAGATCACAGAAGATCCATAGAATCAGGATACAATCCTCTTCAAGACACGCAAATAACAGAATTCACAAACAATAGTCAGTTTGACCAAGGAAACAAATAATGAAGGTACACAAGTTGTGGAGTTTATGACTACCTATGTTTTCTTCCGCGCAGGGATAGTAAAATCACAGCTGAACTCATATGCATCTTGAAGGCATATCAACACTAGATTTGCAGCTGCGTCACATCGCTATTCATTTAAAGTATATATATATATATGTATAGGGTGAAGGTTCCACCTTCCTGGTACCCCCAAACACACTCACGCAACCATGGAAGTCACTTTTTTAAATTTGTAGCACTAATAATGTGAGTACTCTTACCACCCTGGTATTGCCGTTACCACCCATTCGGTGTGTGGAGGGGGTGACCACAGAATGCTGACCCATAGCTAAAAACATTTTGACGTTTAATGTGGAAAACCTTTAACAGAATAAATGCAATTCATTTATATCTGATTATATTTCATATCATTACGATAAATGCATATATATATATATATACATTGTAATATAATATAAATATATGTTTTATAATATAGTTCTTTAATTCTTGAAATGCCCAAAAGGCCGAATCTACTGAATAATCGATAATTCATAGTTCAATGACCCACGTTTCGGGTAGTCACCCCAGGCCCAACCGAGTTAGGTAGCCCGGTGAACCTCCTTCTCTCCCAAGACCTTGGGAGTCGCAAATGATGGTTCAGAGATCCCTGCCCTAGGAATAATAGGCAATGAATATTCTTCATATTCACAGATTGACAAACATCATCCTTCCAGTGATTTTTGATCTTGCAAGTTCTTCAAACAAGGACTAAATGGATTTGTAAGCAAACAGAATCCTAGAAGATTTGTTTGTCATCAGTGAAAAACTAACTGTCATTGGCCTTCATCAATATTCTCAGCGATCATAGCAACTTCCAGCAACATAAGGTAACAAGTCTAAGCTACCCTCCCGATTTATCATGGAATCTCTATATACAATTATATAATCATATACATATACATTTTACATCATGATATCTATAGTATATTCCCTGGCTCCAATCTCCTCCTACAATATGAATATTTAACTATGCTAAACCCAGAAATATCCCACTTTGCACTTCGGCTTGGTCAAGAATCTCTGCCATCACTATCTTCATCACGCAGTGCAAACATTGGCCCCTCTTCGCTGCCCACAAAAACGGTGCCATCCGCTGCAATGGTCGGAGCGCTCCAACCATTTGGTAAGCACACTGTACGAGGCATGTCATCTCCACCAAAGACTTCCAGTCTCCTGAATGATCAGGAAGTGGCACAAAAAAAACGCAGTGATGTAGTGCTGAAAAACTGAAAACCGGCTGAACCCTGAACAGTATTTGAGGGAGGATGATTCCATACTTTAGCTCAACAAAACACTTCACACGTCAAACTTCCAACCTTGAAATCTTGTGCATCTTTGATTGATCTCACCTTCTCCAAAGGAAAAAACATCTCAGAACCCTTATATATCCTTATATAATGTGTTTTTCTGGGTGACTTGTATCATTTTTCTACCGCAACTCCCGGCGTGCCGGGTGTTTCTTTCAGCTGAGACTCTCTCTTAGACCCTCGAAGTCACCCGCTTGCAGCAAACCTTTCTGAGTGGGTCCATGAAAGACCTTGTGGCGGCGCGTTTTTGGAGGCAAATACACATCCTTAGCCTTGAGGCTGCAAGGGTTACCCTACCAATCTACACGGTGTAACTCCAAAATCCTTTCTGTGTGCTATATATGTGATCACTCAAATGTGCAAGTGTTCCTTCCATTTAACATTTAGCAGCTGGGAAGGAGCCTGCTGTGCCGAGCTGCTTGCAGTGCTTATGCGACTTTCCATTATTGGACAACAATTGAACAACACAAAGGGTTCAAGGATACTTCTGGTTCTGGCAACAGGTGTCAGTATACACGAAAGGTTTGCCAACGGCCTATGATGGTCTATGTTTTTTTCTATAATTCTTGGGGCCTGAGAAAAACCAAGGTTTCCCAGTCAACCCACCGAAAAAGAACCCACTGAAAAGGACAATTGTTTGAATTTCCTGCAAATATCATTGAATTCAGCCACCTTGACCCTCCGATGCTCTGTCTCCAGCATGAATTCTCAAATGTAAGGATGCTTACGCAGAACTTTGCATGTGTGGGGTGTGCTTTGAATCCACGGCCTGTTGTGGCCACTCATGTGCCAGTAAAGTTGATTTTGGACATATTGGCCCAAAGATCCCTTGGAGCATTTCTCTTCATGTTTACGTACTGTATGACTGTATGCCTAGTAGAATCCTGATACTCAAAATGTACGGTTCTGTTGGAACCCCTGTTGCAATGAAGCAGCTGCACAAACGGTTCAGGTTTCCAACCATGGCCCAAATACATTTAATTTACAGCATTAAACTGATTGTGAAAAAATCAGTCCCCAAGTCGGACAGAATTATAGAAACAAAGCAATTGTAGAAAAATAAAAAATCCTATGCATGTTTGCAATCATCTAGGATATAGTTTTTTTTCTCTGAGCCTCTTGACTACTCGGAACCTTTTTTATTTTCTACCATTCTGTTGGCGACTGTATACTTTTCCATAATTGGACTTACCCAAGCAGTTTTTCAAACATAGCTGGCAAGAAAACCTGCATTTTCCTGGCAAATAGCATACAAAATAAACATCAAAATACAGTGTCTCAACATATAGTGAGTTGGATGGATTTTCATGGATGCACAGCCAAAAGACCCATCTCGTGTCGCCGGTATTGGCGTCATAGACATTGACGTCGCACGTGGCGCCTCCAAATTTTTCACGTTATGTAAACGCAGTTCAGGGAGACACACCTCTTCCTCAAACAAACATGAATGCTCAGCATGACTGCTGATGGCTGTACGCCTTGGTGCATGATTGGAATCTCTGGTTTGGCTACACGAAAGAATTTTTGTACATGTAAATATGTAAAACCCTTTGCGTAATGCTGCGTTACAGTGTTGCATCCCATTGCATTCATAATCTATATATAACATAGAGTATAAACATAATATGTTTAGTAATCATCATATCTTGTAAATGCCACTATCACATTAAGTTGCAAATCCCTCGCGAAAAGTTTGCTTCAACATTCCTCCCTCCTTTCCCGCCTTTCATGACTTGATTACAAAGAGGCATCACCACAGACAGTCCATCCCTTGGCGATCAACTGGCGGCGAGAAACTGGTGAAACTGTGGAATCAAACATGGGAAAATCGATGTTTTTCGTATGAAGTTGATCTAGTGTCTGCAAATGTAAATACACACAATACAGTTGTATATATATATATACGTACACGTATTCATATAATATACATCTATTACATTATATATTTTGTATTGAGTAGTAAGTAGTTACATCAAATCAATACTAAATTAATGATCTATGATATGTCTAATGCAATGTTACATCAAAGACAAAATCCTGTATACTACAACGCACATGGGACATGATCATGAAATCCAGAGCTGAAGGAAAACCTTTTCTTAAACGACAACCCGTGTGAGGACGTTCACTAGAATATCACTGGACAACAGCTAGACACCAAAGCTCTAATTCACTGGATCAATCAAATATTTGCCATCAAATCTTGTTGATCTTGTTGATCTTTCAATACGAGTCATGATAGTTTCAATCCTGAATTTGATAGCAGGGGTTCTTTCACTTGGGGAAGTTCCATCATAGCAATCGGCATCACTTCCAGCCCAAGGATCCAGCCATAAACCTTCCCTACAGCTGGCGCGTTGTTTGGAGGTCGTCGTGTGGTGACACGCCATCGTAAGGTACCATCCTTCACATCGTAGGCTGACAACGTGCCTCACCGGGTTTGAAGTACACAGTAGGGTTTCTTTGTCGGGGAGCGCTGGCAACCAGGAAAAAAACAGGAAAAACGATACATATAATATAATCATATACTAATACATATATGCATATATATATATACATACATTAATATGTAACATACAATAAATTCACAAACTATATGTAAATATACGTACAGTATATACACACATTCTCACATATTTTTACACAACAACCACACAATTCAGTTGGCAGCACTTATAAGGTTGAGGTTTTGAGTTCCACAAAACACAAAAAACAACTCCATTCTACAGTAGACTTTCGACCATTGTCAGAATACCCGAAAAGCCGAAGACTGTATGAATCTCTTTGGCCCCCTCAGAAAAGGCTTGAACAGTTCTGATGCCAAGGAAGGACAAATTGATTTGGAGTGGAAATCAAATTTCTGGCCATCCATTTTGTTCAGCAAACCCGCCTGGCATTGTTGAAGACTCCGGCCCGGGGCCGAGTGGGAAGTGGTTATTGTTCACCGCATACCTTGGCTGTGGCTGAAATTTGCGAGAAACATCATGAAAAATCGTCAGATGCATGAATATAGACAGGCCAGTTCGGTCAATATACATCTATATACAATATACACTATATAAATCTCTATATGTAGTATAGTATATACAACTTATACAACCATTTTTCTTTTTAACTCCTTGTCAAATACACAAATATCACATAGACATCACTCAAATACTATGCGTTTGTTACAAAGCACTGAGCCAACTAGTTCCTACAGGTTCCTGTCAGTTCCCAAAGTACAGCATATTCTGAAAAGCAGCGCAAGGTTTCAATCAAGTTAGCAACAAGAAATATCAAATTGACATTCATACAATGAATCACAATAACTTATCTAGGTGATGATTTGAAGTTGTATAACTAGTCCAATAATGCTGTACATTCACCCCAAAAATCTATGATTACACAAGCATATTGGAAACATTCCCTCATGGCTGTGGCTGAGGAACACGAGGCCATTGGGGCCCAAAGCGGCTCCACCATCTGTCCAGGTACCAGCTAAACCACCAGCCTGGTTGACACATCTTCGCTACATCAAGTTGTCAACTTGTGGGTTTGTTGTAGCAAACACAGTCTCTTCAAAAAAAAACACACAAAAAAAACCCACCTTCCACATCAGCTTGCCCTCCATAGTTAAACGATAGGCCTTTCCTTCAAGGTCCTGCGACAAGGCGCTGTCAGCTGTTGTTGTTGTTGTTGTTGTTGCTGTTGTTCCAGCATCCTTCTCACAGGTCTAAAACCCATCAGCTAAATCAAAATAAACAGAATTGTACAGAGTCCTTCAAAATCCGAAATTGACAACCAAATCATAGTCTATGTCGATATCTTTGCCTAGTTCTTTATGCAAACATTCCCTACACCCACACTGGGTCTTTCTTTACATTTCATCTTTTCATTTGGTATTGGATAGTGCCCCAGTGCCACTGGCAAGTACACCATGTCAAAGTAAATGGCTCAACTCCTGAGGAAAATCCCAACGGTGGTTTTAGTAAGGGGCCAGAATCAACAAATCCATGTTGGGTTGACAGGTGCCATCAACTGAAACACGGCCAGTCCTGAAAAATGACAGAGGTCTCATCCGGAAACAGGGGCAAAAAATTCCACACCGCGGTATCTGGCTGATATGACCAGAGAATCGTCCCAGTGCTGGCATTCAAGGCCATCACATACCTGCAACCGCAGGGGGAAACCCCGGGGAAGCCCTCAGGATTCACCTTGAAGGAACAGCTGGAATGGTGGGTGAGGTTTTTTTGTGGACGTCTTTTTTGCTGCACAGACTCCAAGTATAATTGAATGAACATGTTTTTTTTGATGCTGATCTTGTTCGATATCTGGTGGCTAGAAATGCAACCAATGCAAGGCGCAACAGAAACTCAGAAACATCTTGCAAATCTTGCCACTTGCTGCAACGCTACAATTTTCCACCTGGTACGGGCCCAAGTGGTTGGCGAATAAACCTTTTTCTTTGCCACTGGAATGTTATTCAGCAAGTGGGACCCCCAAAAAACACCTATCCTTCGAGAACGTCGCTTCAATTGATTCAGGTTGGACCAGGGATAGCAATCATCCCAAAGGGTGAATCAATGAGGCATAAGCACTTGTGAATTGTTCAAACTGTGCATTTTAGGCATCCCAAACCGTGAGACATATCGTAATAAACTATCCCTTCTAAAGTTGAAACATTTGAAAGGACTAAGTCTCTGATATGAGTCAAGGCGCTTGTTCGCAGGGCCATTGGGACCTTCGCCAGTCCAATCAGCCGCAGTGAAAAGAACCTGAGCTTCAGCCGGCATCCCCCAGGTCAATCAGCTTCTGCTGAGCCCGAATATGGCAGAATGTGGATGCACACATTGATATTGGATCATATTGGCATCAAATATCTTGTGCATATGTACATACTCAAAAATATCGACTTGGTTTAGGAAAACCAATGCATGGAGGGAGATTCAGTAACGTTGTTGAACTTGTGATTTTTGCAATGTACAGTACATATGTGTGTCCATGTGTAGGACTGCTTCAGAAATAGAAACCACAAAATCAATCCATGATTCAATTTTGAACACCCGTAGACCACAAAGGCCAAGAGTTCAAAACTTATGTCTTGCTCTACCGATCATACAAATGGCCTAAATGACATCTTATTCCATGTATCGTTTTTAATTCTTGGCTGGCTTGAACATCAAGAAGATTCAATCGAACCATGGCTTCCCTGCATCTCAGGAACTCCTTGGTTCACCATGTTGAAGCCATTGTCTTGACCAATTGAAGAGGAGACATTGGTGATCCATACCCTGTCATGATTCGCATTTGAGAAGCGATTCGATACCCTATCAGCACTGAGTGGGTCAGTTTTTGTGGTTTCATGGTTTGATTGGCCCATTCAGGCTGATCATTTCGTGGTGGAATTCCAACTGTTCGGAACCTGAGAGTGTGCTTTGGATAGAATTTACAGGTCTAAATGAGCACGAAGGGTAGAAACCCACATCTGACTGTTGACACTAGAAGATTTGCAGAAACGATGTTGGAGAATCAAATAGAAATAATTACATCATATTCTTTAAACTTTAAACCGATTAATCTGTTTCTTTCCTGACTTTCTTGAGCTCAGCAAGGCCCTAGGCCCTCCGTTTGCCCACCTGTCGCCACTCTGCATATCAATGGCTCGCACTTGGCCGTGGTCGTCACTGGCATAAACCAAGCCCTGTCAAGGCGAGGTGAAGTGAAAGCCCAACCAGCTGGAATCATACCCAAGGAACCCTTAAGAAAAACAAATTGTTAAAGAAAACACTGATGATATGATGATGATGATGATGATGATGATGATTATGATGTTGTTGTTGTTGTTGTCCCTATTCTTGTTCTTGTTGTTGCTGTTCTTCTTTTTGTTCTTGCTGTTGTTCTCGTTCTTGTTCTTGTTATTGTTCTTCTTCTTGTTGTTGTTGTTGTTGCTGTGGTTGTTGTTGTTGTTGTTGTTGCTGCTGTTGTTGTTGCGGTCGTTGTCGTTGTTGTCGTTGTCGTTGTCGTTGTTGTTGTTGTTGCTGTTCTTCTTCTTCTTGTTGTTGTTGCTGCTGCTGTTCTTCTTCTTCTTCTTGTTGTTGTTGTTGTTGCTGCTGTTGTTGTGGTTGTTCTTCTTCTTCTTGTTGCTTGTTCTTCTTCTTCTTCTTCTTCTTGTCCTTGCTGCTTTTTGAGGACTGCTTTGTGCGCAAGCACAACATTTAAATGATATGTGTCTGCAACAATTTGTTCGAGTTGCCAATCACCGTGCATGAGACCAATCACAATGCCGTCCCGAGTAAAGTGGTTCAGCCCCTATAAGAACGCAAAGCCGATATCCGGCATTGAAAGTCAGACTTTCTCTCTTCCTCAAGAGGTTTAAATGTCCGACCAAGTAATTTTACGATGCGTAGAACTAAGTCAAGGTTGAGTCATAAACTCTCAGATTTGTTTTCATCAAATTTGGTGTGAGATCATCAAGGGATATCAAGGAGGTCATTTATTTGTTAACACGGACTCTTTCCACTTTCTTTCCCCCAAAATTGGGATTCCATTCTCATGGTGATACCTTTTTACTGGAGAACAAATCTGATTCTGGATGCTCAAGCTCCGACCTCGTAGATGACTGGGGCATTCATAAAATCTGCAGGTCTGGAACTATGTTCCCACCTCAAAACGGCCACCGAAAATTGGGAACTTTTTAGGGTTTACAAAAGACACAAATCCGTCACGCATCCAAAGAAGATGGATATGGATGGTATCGGAAAGTGAAGTATCTTGGTATATCATGATTTACGTGGAATCAAATCTATCTTGAATTGTTATTTGACTTCTGCTGACTCGTTGACATCATCATGGTGACCATTGTTCTCATTCTCACTATCACCATTGACATCATCTGTCAACATCGTCGTTGTCACCCAAAACAACAACATCAACAACTGCATCCATTGTGTGTGGAGTTTGCAGGACAAGAAGAAACCACAAGAATCCGGAAGTAAAGAACATTACGAGGTGACACCATGAAGGTGCATCCATGTCGATCCAACGCGTCGCTGGCGGATGGTGGATCCGTGTTGCTGTGCTACTGCGCTGCTCCTCCAACTGCATCGGTTTTTTAGACAATTGGGTCCAAGTCACATCAAATGGCCATCTTTGTCAAATTTTCGCATACCGTCTGCAGCAGAGAGGTATACATTCATATCATCATCCTTGGTTCACAAGGATGATGTAGGAGCTTCCCTGGTTCATGCCCAATTGACGCTGATAACTTTGTTTGGAAAGTTGAATGAACGGATACAACCAAATCCAAGCAAAAAGAAAGATCATCAAACAACCAACAACCAAAATATGTTGCTGGAATCATTGAATATGGGAGAGACCTTAGATCAAGACACAGCGCATACCCACTTCAAGTGTCATGAAACAAAGCTACGTAGTTGACTTCCCTCAATTCCTCAACACATCTAGAACCGGAGAACATCCTGTGCATGCTGTTAGGCTCGCACGGCCAAGACCGTCAAATTCCAAACCAAATCAAACGTGCGTCAAATATAAATCATTAGATCATTAGATCTTAATAGTATATAGTGTTAGTTTCAACAAACAACAAACGTCCATGATCATCCCACTATGCATCTTCAAATTGTTCAAACAAAAACCTTGGTTTTCTTACATCAATTTTGATTGACAGTTTTCACCCCCCCCCCCCCCGTTGTTTTTTGGGTAATCTCGTCACGATCGCAGTGCCATAGGTCAAGGTATGGAAACGTCCATCTGGGTGATGCCAGGACCTTGTTGGGTCAATTGACAGTGGGGGCCCGGTGTTTGGGGTCTGGGAAGTCCAACAAATCCAGATGTTTTTTCATGTTTTTCCTCATCTACCCCAAACATCCCCAAAATATAGAATAAGTCAGAGTAGATACATAGAAATTTCCCTCACCCTCCCGGACATTTGAAGGACCTCATAGAATTTTTTCAAAAAATGATAGAGATGACCAGCACATAGTTTTTTTCATTCTGGGAAATCATCTGAGTTTCGTGGAAATTGACCACTGGACCTCAGAGTTTCAACCTCTTTGAATCTTTATTCGTTTCCAGGCAACCTGCCTGGTCTCCACAAATTTTTGGTACATCCCATCCAATTTTTATCAGCTGAACTTGGTTCCCAAGCCAAGCTAAGGAATCATTCAGATGAAAGGGTGCGTTGTGTTCCGATACGGCGAAGAAGGGATACTTGCCACGGCCACTGGGCCAAAAGTACTTCTTTTCTCGTTGATGATGGTGAGCAGTTTGTAACAAGATGTTGCTGGGAGACTCACAATCCTCAGTGGACAGTTCATGACACTTCAACGAAGGGACCATGGCTGAAGATAACTTCAAGTTGGAGGTCCAAGCTTCAACATGACCATACCTTACGGTTGCCATTTCTGCTCAACACATCATAAACTATGTAACAACTTGCCATAGAAACCAAGTGTCATAAGCCTCACAGTTCCCTTCTGCCAAAGATGGTATGGCAATTGCCAGGAAGGCGCATATGAACATGGCCTCAAGCCTTGCACACTGGCTCTTCCGAGAGTTTTCGGCCAGCATACAGCTTGAACACAAGGCTGCAAAGGTAGAGAGCAAGAAGTTGTTTGCACATCCTTTTGAGATATAGAATATGTGGCATTCTACACAACAAACGAATCAATGATCATCAAAAAAACAGGGCATTCCCCGTCACAGGCTGTTGATGATACTGGTCACAGTAAAACCTCCGAAGGTCCGTTAAAGCCAGTCAAACCTGCAAACATCCATATTTCTACGCTTCTATACCCTTCACATCATGGCATGCCACGGCTGAAAATTGGACCCCGAAATCCCCCCAGCAACCATTGGGTAAACTGTGAAACCCGTGGGTGTGTACAGTTATAATCCTTTATATCATGTCCTAATATCAGTTTATCATTATTTGGGTGAATATGTGTAGCCCGTACGGTCATTCGTGTGTAAACCCAGCGCGACTTTTGGAGCGGAAGCACACTTTAGAAGCCGAAAAACCCATACAAGTCCGTGGCCGTTTCTGTGACCGCGGAGTAGCAACGCCCTTCTGAAAGGTTGGTATCTTCAAAGGTCAAGTCTGTCTAACTGTAACTATGAATGGAATTTATGAGGACATCTGCATCTATCAATGTTATACAATTAAACCCACCACAAAAATGCCAAAAATAAAGATGGATTGTTTGAAATAGCTGATTAGTTGAAAGGGATCTCCTTTTCAAATCAACTTTTTTGTAGGGTCCATGGTTCACGTAACAAATTTCCCTCGGTGAAACTCTACCCTTTCTTGAAACGACTCTGGCTGGCCAGCCATGGCGCTAACGAAATCCACCTGGAACGAAGCGGCTTCAGTAGGATAGGATTGGATTTGATATGGAAAGGATTGGTCCGATTTGATATGATAGAATATAGATCATGTGAAAAAGACATAGACAGCAAAAACTGTTTGGAGGTGTTAAATTGATACAGTATAAATGTCGTTCGTGTTTTCTTGCTACCACTAGTCTAAAAAACATGTTGATTTCTATCCATTTCCATCCATCAGTGATCTTTGGAACCCTCAAACCTCCCTTTGTGCCTGGGAAGAATCCTGGCCCTTCATCAAAACTTGGCAAACCACCAAAGTCACTGAAGGGTAAGCGGTTTTCGCGGTTTTCCTGGCCCAGGTAGTGAAAGAAACTTGAGGTGGTTGTGAATGTTTCAAATGACATCAAATGACACAAATGGATACAAATGGTGCATTCTGGAATATTGTGGTTTTTGTGGTGCCCACTTGTGGGGATTGTTGGTTTGATTCCTTTCAACGAATCATGAATCAAACAAAAACACACTCTACCACCAAGTACCCAATAATTCCCAGTATTACCCAATATCCATCCATACTGCTACTTCCGCATCCCCTTCCACCTGTCGCAATGGATCACGTGGAACTTCACGGGGCCCTGCGAAAAAAGCTGCAATTGTTGATGGTCCAGTTCCTCTTGCTGCCGCTGTTAGACTGAATCTGAAAATTCCCCAAAAACACCCAGCGCACGTCGGTTCCCCCGCCTTCCTCCAAAGCACCCAAATTGCCTTGGCCTGCCGTCATCAAAAATAAACTGACCCCAGAATGTATGCATCATGATGCTACCATGGAACACGGTTTGGGCCAAAAATCGAACCTATTCAATTGATTCCAATCCTATTGGCAATAGATGGACACGGCTTTTTGAATGATACATATATCATGAAACAAAATATCGTATAGAGAACGTACATACTATAAGCTCCATGTCGAGGAAAATTGTGGAAACAAATGGTTTTATAACACACATGCATCGACAAAACAGATTTCTTCGTTGTGGCCCGCAAGCCGTGCCCGCCTGTCCCGAGAGCATGTGCCTCTCAGGAAGAATCGAAACACTCGGCTCACACAGGAAGCTTCAATGATATCATAATATGAAAACATCTCCCTTGTTTGCGACATAATCACGATCAACCACTCGCTCAGGACTCTCACATGAACGATCAACAAGTTGATATGCGCATTCTTGCAACTGCAATGGGCACATCTTCCCGGCAGTGTTTCTGCCCCAACACACGAAGCTCACATAATGAACATGCCAACTCCGAAATGTGTGAAATTGCTTAAGTACTATGGGCCCCGTTTGCAACCATGCCTGCGGCATGTACCCCACGTGCTTGCCTTTGGGAGGCCTCAACAAGCTGAAGGAAGTTTGCGTGCAAATGATGGCTGATCATGGCTGTGACCCCAACTTTCTGGTTTCCCCAAGTGAAGATCTATGAAACGGATGCAATTTTGTAACGCAACCAATTCTTTGGAATACACTCCAGGCAGCTAACATATCCCACCTATGGAACGGAAACTCATCTTCCCAACTAGCTTTGAAAGGAACATGTTGTGTTAGTTCGCAGGAGGATGAGTGAATAACGCGCGAAGTGCACCAAGAAAGCGCTTTGAAATGGCTCCTCATCCAGGTTGCAACATGCTGGCTCCGCCGGGGGGGTTAGCCCGGGCTGGAACAAGGTCGACTGTGACGACATGTGATGAGTATCCGCAGCCGTTTGTTGTTCTTGTAGTCATGGTGTTGATTTTACTGTGTTTTTCCAAATAAATTTGTTTTTTTCAGAAGTAGACTGCATATCATGTTTTCAGATGCAACTGATCATTGAATGTTTTGACAATGTTCAAACGTCAGTTTTTTTCGCCAAATCTGGCGGAAAAATCAACAATAACCTGTAATTTACAGCGTATCCATTTGACACGATTTGCCATGCATGCTGTTTGATGTACCATGTTTACATAAAAAACGGAAGTTCACACACCAACGTTGCAGCGGCGTAGCATCCAGCAGGTACACTTCCAGAAACGTGAATGCATCACCACCCCAACCCCACCCCAACCTGCACATGACACACCAGCAACGTACCATGTGTACACATGAACACACCAGCAGCGTACCATG
>DF240110.1:67126-122264 GCA_000507305.1 Breviolum minutum Mf 1.05b.01
ACCGAAAGTTCACACACCAACGTTGCCGTGGCGTAGCATACAGCATGTGTGCAAATTCAAGAAACGTGATTGCATCCCCACCCCAACCCCACCCCCACCCCACATGTTAAATTTCCGGGCTAACCCCCCCGGTAGACCCAACATGCTGTCAAGGTTTAATGTTGTTTATCCGGATCCGTTTATCCTTGTTAGGGAGACAATAGAGTGTTTGCCTTGAAACCCCGTGATTTGTTTTTCTACAGCAGCTCTTGAAATAGTTGGACAATGTCATAGTCATTATACACTGGGCTTTCTTGATAGATTGAATTCCTGATTCGCGGTGGCATCGAGGGTAAGTACAAGTTGGCTTTCAAGGCATCGATGAAGAAATCGCAGCAAATTGATCCATGCTGACCTAAAACTTTCAACATCAAACCTTGAGAAAGCTCCGGTGACGAACGTATACATCGACTAGATGAGTCATGTTGGGAAGCTTCAACCATGTGTTTACTTTGTGATGACGGAAGTGAGGTATCCAAGAACATCGGAAATCTCCTGAACAGGTACTTCTAGTACCAAAAAAAAATGCAGCAATGATAATTTACTTTTCCCTTAATTTCCAAACACAGATTTTAGGCTGGCTACTAATTTTGAGATGCAGAACATTTTTAGAGATGTTTCCTCCTGTTCAATTTTCGAAGGGTGTCACAATCCAAGTGGAGCCCCTGGCAACCAACAGCTTCACGACTTCTCAGGTTCCGTACAGATGCCACCGCGCACGTTGGCGCTCGAACTCCTCTTGTGCACACTGTGCCCTGCGAAAAATAAAATTCGACTCCAGTACAGCTACGAAAGTGGCCACAAATTAGTTGCAGTATGTTGCAATGACATAATGTGAATGAGTTGATTCTTGAAATGAGTCCAAACATGTCCTGTTCCAGACTTGTAAGTCCCATCCACATCTCTCCCCCCATTGATGTTTACCAACATCCAACGACATATACCGCGTCTAAACACTCCAAGTCCACAAGGGCAAATTCTCTCGCACTTCCAACAAGTCACAAAAAATGACCTGTTTCAAAGTGTTAAAAATTTGAACACCCAACCCTCCAAACCAGCACTGCATGTACCTGGTGAGTCTTGGTGGCAATTCTTCATTCCTCCCCTGGTCTGTCAACTTGCAACGATTTGCGTTGGAAGTCTGTCATATAAGGAAAAACACGCTTGTGAAATACCTTCCCTATACTATACCCCACGCAGAGTTGGCTCATATGGGGGGCATTTAGGGAGATACTATCCATCAACTTAACTTCTGAGGATACAGCATCGATGCTAGCACTCATGTTTCTGTTGTAGGTGCTGCATGTTTGGAGCATCTGGATGAGCCAACCACAGACCAACCACAGACCCTTCAAGTTTTTCCCTTTCAAAGGTTGGGCATACATGGCATTGACCGATTCGATACCCGGTGTTGTTAAGTCAAATGTAGGATCCGATATTAACATCAAGGCAAGGCGTTTAATTACAAGCTATGTTGTCTTGAAGTGGATAAACAGCGTGACACATCTATATAGACTATACCGGAAGTAGTAAGCAGGCAACATGATGTTCATGTTCTGCCTCTGTGTGATTATGATCTATTCATTTGATTCTGAGGCATTTTTGCTCAATCAAAACAGCTTCGAGTTTCGAGTCACCAGAGTTAACGGAGAAATGCCTAGCTGACAGCTGTATCCATGCTCCGTGCCTCGACAGCCAAGATACCAGCGTCACCCTGAGGCGCTGGGGGGGGACTTCCAGGAAGAAAGATTTCAGTGGCCATCTGGCTGTAATATTAAGACTTGCAAAGAACCAACCAACCAACCAACAAAACACAACCACAACCGCGACCACGACCACCACCACCACAACGACAACAGCAACAGCAACAGCAACAACAACAACAACAACACCACCACCACCACCAGCAACAACAACAACAACAACAACACCAACTACTACTACTGCTACTACTGCTGCTGCTACTGCTGCTACTACTACTACTACTACTACTACTACTCCTGCTACTCCTCCTACTACTCCTACTGCTACTGCTACTGCTACTGCTACTGCTACTGCTACTGCTACTGCTCCTGCTGCTGCTGCTGCTGCTACTGCTGCTACTGCTGCTACTGCTGCTACTGCTGCTACTGCTGCTACTGCTGCTACTACTACTACTACTTCTAATGCTACTGCTACTAGTTTTGCCAGCGTTTTGCCCACCTGGATGTTGCCCGTCATGAGCTGCAAAGTAGCGTCTTTCCGAGCACAAACCTCAAGTGCATATACTTGGATGAAACTCCAAACAACTTCTAATTTCAAAAAAACAATCCCCATCTAAAGCTGTTTCCTGGAAATGATCATAAGAGACTATCTAATAAATCCATATCTGAAATTATTCTCTTCATTTTTTGTGGAAAAAAACTTGTCACAACTTCAAACCTTCCAATCCATTCGGTTCCTCTGAATGACCCTGGCAAACTTCTGTTGTCGCAGCAGTGGCCTGTCAACAAATCTCCATATGGGGTGAAAAATGCTATACATTTGCGGCGGATTCCAAAGGAGATTTTTGAAAACCCACAAAGTTTTGAGGCAAATCCACAAGAGGTCATGGAAGCAAAAAAAGGTGGAGCAAATTACATGATTTGTTGATGGAATGAAGGGAGACTTGCAAACAAGAAATCATGTCAATAATCCTGTTGAGCCCTGATGATCCTCAATCAAGTTCGCTCTCTGCCAACACTGCTTAGATAGCCCTCTGAGATGTTTGTCAGGTGGCTAAATGCTGGATTGTATGTTTTGAAAGGTCTTTACGGTGCATATTTCCCTTCCAAGGTGGCAAGTGTCAATGGGGACCCATTTTTCGGAATATCTTGCATAGGAATGCCTTTGACGTATCCCTCAGAAAATCATGCGTTTATCGTTTATTAACTTTTATTCTATTTGATCTTACTGCATTTCATGCATGTCTGTACATGCCTTTATTCACTGCGAAATTGATATTAGGAGTGGAGGTATTGATGCATGCGAATCATGTGAATCATGTGAATCCTGTCAAAGCATTCACAAAAGGGAATAAACAATAAATACAAATAAAGTTCGGACATTAATATGTGACACACTGAACAATACGCGTAAGGTCATACAGTACATGTAAAATACAAGTATTCTGTCACATGATGAAACCATGTACCACTTTGCTTCTTGATACAAAAGTGTTTTCTAGAAAATGCTGTCCACATCAAATCATACTGTTGATGGCCGACGTTGTGCACTGCCGTGGGTGTATGCAACCCTGTCATCCATTGAAATAACTGTCAACTAGTTGGCAAATAACCAGAAAACTTCATTTACATAGGTTCAATCTTGCCACGGTGATGATTACAGTGATGATTACAGTGATGATGATGATGATGATGATGATGATGATGATGATGATGATGATGATGATGATGATGATGGCGATAATGAGGACTATGTATATGGATATGATGATCAACATGCTTCCAAAGTTGTGTGTACATGTGAATCCCAAACGTTCATACGGACATCATTCAGCACCCCCAATCCACGCCTCAGATCACCACGTTGAGCACGTGCCTGGCCAATAAGACAAGAGACAACAAGTCATTTTCCATGTTTCTTATGACATACCTGAACAATTTCAATACATCTGGATCTTGTTTGATAGTCATCACCATAGTATTTTCTATTTGTAGTCACATTTCATTCATGTTCGAACTGTATCTTGAATCTACATTCAACTATCTACATTCTGACAAAAACCGCAAGCATGGAAATTTCTAGTGACGCAGCTGAAATTGCTGAAACTTTGGTGGCTGCATCCAGTTTCTGTTGCAGAAACTAAAGGAGATTTCCTCATACCAAACCACCATCACCTATCATCTAAAGGCTTGGCGGCCAAACAACCATGCGTACAGTACACGTTTCACCGGTTTCACCGGAAGGCGATGATTGGATGTGATATTACTGCCAATCTGGGTGTGGTCAGAATCTACTCATAAGCTACCATATTGTCCACGTAAACACACACAGAATAAAACAAATTCATACATAACGAATGATACATCCTACATTATACAGTATGTTGCCGTGCTTTAAACTTTAACATACTCTAAGTACAGTATACAGATTAATTGATATAAATTTAAATCATGTAATTATATTACATCTTCACCTGATGTGTCCTCAAGCTTTTAACATCAAGAACCTCGGCACTTCTCAACTCATCTGAGTCCTTCCCACTTTGGCACGGCGGAACGGAGCGAAGGATCCCTACGGTTGTACAAGCACTGGTCACTAGTATGATGAATCTACGTATTCCTACATCTTAACAATTCAAACCCGACCCTCTGATGAATCGTCTGTTTAATGTGGACATAATACCCATTTCTCACAATCGTACAGGACTACCAACTCCATGGAACGGATCTTGTCCATTCCAACAGTACACTTGAGGCAGGCAGCTGAATCTGCCGTCCTCCTCCTCCTCTTCCAAAGGTTCTTCCACTTGCAGGGCTCCTTTGTTGAATGACTCCGTGAAAGTTTGTATCCCATCTCTGGCTGACTAACACAATTGAAGCCAAAACTCCAAAGATGCAACAACTTAATGCAAGAAAACTGATATTCCGCAAGGAACCAACAACAAAGACAAGTGGATGGAAATTGACAAACTCAAACATCAAACAAATAATTCTTTCTATCTTATTATCTTCATCTACACCTTGAAGGTTGCCCTGCCTGCACGGCTGCTAAAAGCGCCTCTTCTTCGACCTGAAGGCTCAGCTTTGCTTCCATGAAGGGAACGAGATTCTCGCCATCAACTTATGACGAACTATTGGCATTCCATTCTTGTTCTCTATTCATTCCAATATCATTCCCTCATTCAGCAACAAGGTAGGAATTTGATGGAAATTCATGGGATTTTTGTCCAATTTGTGGACCTCTTCCCTCTCTTTCCCTCTTCTTTGTTTTTCATAGCTTTCTGATGACTCACCTCCAGGTACTTGGCTTGGAGCTGTGCGCTGTCGACCTCGGTTCACATGTGGGAAGCCTACCACTATAACAAGCACCCCCCCCACTCCATGTCATATGGAAACCACCAGGCCTGAGGGTTGAAGCTACAGCTGATTTGTGACGAAAATTCCCACACCATTGAAGCTACAGCTTTCCTTTTGAATTTTCGTCCAAAAAATCTGATGAACATCCTTTTGTCACTTCTTCCTTTTAGGATTTTGTTCCAGCTCTCAGAAACCAACATGTGTTTCATTTTTTGATATAATCTTAAACCATGCCATGCAATGAACGCAGCATGCAATACTTGAATGACCCCTGATGTTAGCTAAGTGGCTAGCAAGTGGATTGTAATCCTCCTAGATCACTCCTATATTCTCAGCAAATCACATCCAGTTGCCAAGCTGCTTACCTCAAGGATCATTCAAGTAGGATCAATACTCTATTTGTGCTGAAGAACATGCCTTTGGCTCCACTCCTCCTGAAAACTCAAGAAAACAACATGACATCATGGCTATCATGACTTCATCATTTTTCCACCCCCAAAAAAATCCAAGAACAAGAAGTTTTTGGAGTCTACCAAGCAAACCTTCACCAAAGCCACCCCATCCGGTGGATGCTTCCACTACACATCTGAGGACTTCCAACGAGCCAAAGCACGAAAATGGCGTTGGATCTCATCGCGCTGATCTGCAGCTTCGATATCCTTGTAATTTGCCCCATGTCAAGGGGTCAAACATTTGTCTTTTTGTTTTTAGTTCCCTGGGAATTTTGTTGGCTTTGGTTTAGATGCCGTTGTGGACGCTTGTTTCAATTAACACTTGGAAGACGTGAAGTACATATAATCAAAAAATATACAGAATACATTTTGTTTCTACCACTCCCAGTTAATTGTCTGGCTTTTGCGTGCTTTCAAATAGCCATAGGCAACATCAACCAAGAAATCGGCCTGTGAATCATCCAAGTTTGACCCCGTTGTGAAGATGTACTTCAGCCGCTCCAATCGAGCCGTTCCCACCGGACCCCCCCAATCCTCGATCATCTGGTGCAAGGGCAGCACGGGCGCATCTTCAATGGCCAAGGGTTTAGTGGGCTTTGCCACCTGTCGATCTCGTTGAATCTTTTTCCAGAATTGGAAGGGCTCAAAAAAGGGAGAGGGCTTTGTTTATTGCCGTAGTCATTCTCTAGGTACCACAAAGTGCCCTAGCGGCAAATAGTGAGATGGAAACAACTATGAATGATGATGAAGTATGTCTGTGATGCTTTGGATTAGCAGGCTTTTCAATACAAGTGCATTTGTCATGATATACTGCATTACACTGAGATTGAAGAGCCTGCAAATATACGTGAATATTTATATACGTAGAGTTCTAAAGTGTTCAAACAATACAAGAACAGCACATGACATTGGGATCATATATGATAATAGCCACCCTCAAATGACCTGGGGGAAGCGGTCATGCAAACTCTCGTAGATATATTGGCATCATAGTTTATAGCTGCGTTTGAACGATTCCTGACTGAAGGGTGAGATGACCCCAATGAATAATGGGTTATTCACCACGATTGCCCATGCCACATTTGGCAAGGTTGACTTCACCAAAATCTGTGATCATCTGCCCACTTGGCCCTTCATGCTCCTTCCTCACACCATGGAATCGGAAGAAACACTCCAACTTTTCCTACGGTACTACTGGAAATGTCAGCAGCTCGCGCTGAGAAGAACTTCCAGTCCCTTGAGATGGGTCTCTGCAAGCCTTCCTCGCTTGTTTCAGACTTTCGCAAAAGGCTTCCTGACAGTTCCCCAAGTGGAGATGCTGGAGGAAACATCTAGTGGAGACAAAAAATGAAAAGCCAACAAGAACCATCCAAAAGCATTCAAAAGCAAAGGTATATCAAATGGATTGACATGGAACAATGGCATATCTCACCTAAGGAACAAACAACTACTGTACCAGGCAAAAACACGTAGCACCTTTTGCCGTAAAATACGGTAAGTATCTGATCCTCTATATTCACCCCACTATTCACCTCCTTTCCTAGTGTATCCTGCATCCTCATCACTAAGTTGGCCAAATTCCATAAACCATTTCTTTTTGACTTCCATGATGATTTCCAGGACCCACAAATATCAACAATGGAAAGGGATGATAAAAACATATAAAAACCATACACAACATTTAAAAAACGACATATATCCCACCTCAGAGCCTGAAGCAAGAGCCAAATACTCTCTTTCAAATCTCCTGTCACCAGCTTCCCAAGTCGGCTATAAATGTCCAAGGATCTGAAAAGTAGATGGTGCAACCCCCAAAAGGTGGCGATTTGTAAGGGGCTATGATAAACCAATACCAGTACATGGGAGTTGCGCCATCTACTTTCCAGGCGGTATACTTGGAATGCCTTTTTTGGTGGTCCAACATCAACAACTCATTCTTTACTCGCGACTTTCAAGTAGATCTAGAAGCTGTAGAATCACATACATCTGCAAAATTGTAGAGATCCTTAAACTTGGGAGAAGGATTTGAACATCCTAAACAATCATATTTTGGGATAACATATATACTTTGAAGACAGTCAAAGGTAATAACAAAAACAGTAAATTCAATCAAACAGTCGTCTTGTGGTTGAACATAGCAATCAACATTCTCGTGGCTAAACATCTATTATGACATATCATGCCTACAAAACACATCTATAGCAAACTTAATCATTAAAAACTGTATTCAATCATTCAAGCATTATATAGTAGCATTTTGTTTGGTCATAATTGATTGTCATGTATGTATCGATATTATCTTTATACATTTACCATCATTTACCTATATTTTACACATATTTTACACCTCAATCCTATCTATGTGGCACCGAAACCGCTGCCTGCTATCTGCTCGGACGCTGGCTCGGTCAAAACACGTTTGCCACCAGGGCGCCTGGACGAGGCGATGGTGGCCACAGGGATCCCTAAATGGGTGTTTCCAAAAATAGGGGTACCCCAAAATGGATGGTTTATAATGGAACACCCTATTAAAATGGATGAGTTGGGGGTACCCCTATTTTTTGGAAACACCCATATAATTGGGATTAATTGGGTATAATCCCCAATACACCCAATACACAACCCAATTTTTGTTTCATTGCTTTTTCATGAAAGGAATGGAAAGCCAACCAATTATGATCAAACATCAACAAACATTGGTGGGTGGTACCAGAAACTAAAAAAACACCATGATACCAAAATAGACCGACCGCAACTGGATCATTTTTTCTTTTTGATTTCTTTGACCCAGCCATTTTTTGGCAAATGCGCGAGAGTGCTGACTTCAGAATTTCCTGGCTGAAAT
Organism: Breviolum minutum Mf 1.05b.01; assembly: GCA_000507305.1. NCBI lineage: Eukaryota > Dinophyceae > Suessiales > Symbiodiniaceae > Breviolum > Breviolum minutum. Next base: position 75,523 of record DF240110.1, read on the forward strand.
CGGAATTGAGCTTACGTTGATAAACCAACATGATAATAGTTTGACACATCTTTCGGAGCAGTTTTCTCCGGAACAACCAACCAGTAGCGAGAAAACACTATTCCCGTCATCATGCTCCTGCTCATCTTTATCCTCACCACTACCAGCACCAGCATTTCCAGCACCATCATCATAATCTTCCACACAAAGTGCCTTGTCGGGGGTCTTGCCACAATGCAGGTTCTTTCGTGCAGCGGCAGTTGCAGAGATCAACCGCGCCTGTCCAGGAGACTTCACTGGCATGGTCGCAAACGACAAGCTCATGCCGAGTATATATAGTATATTCATTAAATCATATGCATCTACGTGCAGAATCATCAGAATCGCATGTAAGCTTGATTGAACCTTGAAGCAAGATGAAACAACACAGCTCTGATTGCACATAGAATTGCATAGCACCTCGCGATTATCTATTGTTATATTGACAAGATGTTCAAAGGTAGACTGTGCAAGGACCGCAAGGAGCCTGCTGCGCAAGATCTTCGTCTCTCAAGTCTACCTGACGCAATCGGTAGACGACCATCCAGGTCCGGTCCAATACCCATGGAAGGCACGGGCCTCACTGACTTCATGGGTCCCATGACACGTCCCCCGATATGCCGCCGGGAAAATCCAGGTCTCATCATAGAAAAAAAAATGATGATGAGAAGGTGGTATTCTTCAAGGACAATAGATGATCAATAAATCTTGTTGGGCTGACTCAGCATTCCCATAATTAATGGAGATGTTGTGCCACTTCCAGGATCTCTAGCCGTAGCCCAACTGGCCACCTTACGGTTTCTTTGCTTCGCCAGCTCCTGGCATTGGTGAGGTGACACAGAGAGCTGCCATGATGCCAAACATGGAAAGTGAAGCTGAATCTTAGGATGACCTATTGAAATATGAGAAAATATATGTGTAACTTACACTGTGTAATTGGGTAAATATATGTATATAGATACGTCATGATCTTGGTGGCATCTGAAATTCTAAGAATGAGATCGCCCAGAGCTAGCATCACTTCTGTCCTTGTGCGCTTGAGGATCAGGTCGCACATCCAATGCCTCTGGCGCCAAGGACAACACCTCATCGCCAAAACGTAGTTGCCAGCGACCGTTGTGGAAACGCTCCAACCTCGGCGGTCACTTTGTCACGTGTTCTGCTGCAGTGTGGAGGATTCTGTCAAAATGAACAAATGTGAAAAAACTCTCAAAACACCTGTAAACATTCTATAGCGAACAATCTTGTCATGATTTTGTTTTGCTTTATCTAGACTAGTAGCATTTTATCATATTTTATCAGCAGTTCATTGCAATTCATCCACTTTCATCAAGTCTCCTTCCGCTTCGCGCTTTCTGTTTCAACCCCTCCATTGGTGCCCCGAGCACCGATGTCTTTCCCACCAATTCTTCAGGTCCCTGTTCATTTACAGAGACCTAAGTTTCCAGAAAGGTTGTTGAAAGGGCGAATAGGATGCGGGGAATCGAAGCCATCGAACGTTTTATGGGACCTCAAATTTTGGCAAACTGCATAAAACTGCTGTGTAGGTGACTCCAATGTGACTACTCTCATTGGTCTGAGAACTCATTTATTCTTAGTGAATGCATTCTTCTCCAAATTGTGGTCTTGTACAATCTCTGTAAATTCATGAGCTGTTGAATCATGTTGAATCAAAGTTCATTTGACTTGCATATAGATCCGGGAGAACGATACTTTACTTTACGTATTTCACCAACCTGAATTTCCTGAAATAAGGGTTTAAATATATGGGAGAAAAATGGAGAGAAAAACTCATATGACCTTGCGATGAGTCCATGGGTTCTTGCAACCAATCTGGTTGGCAAAATGACATGACTGATATCACGCGTAAACACACAATTTGGTGACATGTCAAAAATCAACTCAAATGATTGTTGAGGATCTGCAGTAGAAAAGGGTTCCGTATCGGTTTCTTGGGTGACATGAAACCAATGAACGACAAAGGGTCATTTTATTGCCAACCCAAACGACGCACGATGAAGGGTAAAACACTCAAAACTACTATATCCATCTATATCCCATATGGGTAATCTATGGCGCCCCCGTATTGTCCTGTATTCAACTATGAAAGAAACGCATGCCTGTCATTGCGCACAGGGATATCCACCCCAGTCCCGTTTTTAAGGGAACAGGGTAACGCGTGAACTTTCAGGTCCCCAAATAAAGGGATTCACACCATCTACATTGCAAGGCTTCCTGGTTCATCCGACACATTGATTGATTCCCATCAAATCTCACGTTCGACACCGTAGCAAACCCCCAAAGCCTGACCTCTAAACCCTTGCGTAGCTGGGTCAATCCAAACCAACCTCGGTAAATGCAGCAACCGTTTGTTGTAAGGAAATCTGTCATGTTTTTCCTGTTTTGAGTTGGCAATGAGAGCCTCAACAAAAAATCCCCATGAACATGAGGTAAGGATGACACCACCTGAAGGGATCTGCAATCCAAGCTCAATGTTGGTGGCCTGCGACCGTTCGGTGATTTTAATTGGAGGCAAGACCAGGTCAATTGGTGAATGCAAAATTCATGCACCATTTGCCATCTATGCTTTAAGAGCATTTTATCCAGCGTCGTTTATCCAAACGTTTCTTTGTAAAAAAAACTGTTGGAATCCTCGGCTTGAAAAAACGTCTACGTAACTCAACTCCACTCACTCCCACACCACAATGTAGACAGTGTCGTTGTGCTCATGTTCTTTGAGCCTCGGAGATGACACGATGACACCAAAACGAGTAGAATGTTGGAATGTTAGTCCTATGTTGGTAGTAATTGGGTGATGTGTTGAAATTAGGGACCAGGAAAAAAACACTGGAATATGATTCAAATCTGTCTGGGAGGAACACGAAGGAACTCCTAAATTTGACGGACATCCCCAATTGAAACACTGGATTTTTATGTTTTTTTTCCATTTTTGGTAGCAAACCGTGGCACCCGAATCGCCAAAAACCGTGAAATGCAATTGTGCTGGGTTTCACGGGCGCTTCAAGAAGTTCCTCCTGTCCTTCTTGAGAAACCTGCGGCATCCAAGAGATGCTGCTATGGCTGTTGGGCCGAGAAACAAAAGGTGGGGAACCGGTAAGAACATATGCGAGGAACCAATCTCATGCAAATGGTCAAGTGGGAACACCCGAAGGATTGCAAAAGTGATGTATTTCGTTTTGGTGCATTATTGGCAACCGATTTCTCATGGCAAAATTTACGAAAACCCATCGAAAGCCGCAGAAAGAATCAGGAACTCACTTCTCAACATCAACAAAAAACTCAATCTCCACCCTCTTGACGCCTCGAAACCAAAACGTTTGAAAACACCTGCCGCGACAAAACCATGACAAACACTCTTTCTCTCAAATATGATCTTGCATTTATTAGTTGAATGCGTGATTCCATTGAAACCGTTTGCAAAAACCATACGTAGCGCATGACATGTAGAATATTCAAAAAAACAATAAAAAACATAGTTCAATGTTCAAGCAGCGCCACACCTAGAATCCTTAAAAAGACAGCACTCGCTCGGAATCAACATGAATAAACGATCGGGAATTTGCTGTCTATTTGGCGAGATTTCGAAAGCCGGATTTTCTTGTGCCGAATCTCACCACAACCGTTTCACTTAGAATCCCTGTGCGTCTGTGTTTTTTTCATATTTGGAAACGTTTGGTCCATGCATGAACTACGTCACCTTTTTAAACAAGATGGTTTGGAACAGACCTGCCCGCGCCATGGCAATGGCTTTTCAAAGCGCTCACAAGGCGTCACTTGGGCTCATAACCCTCGTTGAGCAGACCTCTCTTTTTACCACTTGAGCAAAAAAGATTCCCAGTGGCTTTTGTCAATACCTGTCCGGGCGCTTTGCGGAGTATGAATGCAAACGCATGACTGCTGCAAACCTAATGGTGATATCCGATATAAGAACACCAACTTGGGTGTTGACTCTGCGGATATCTTACCGGCAGAAACAAACATCGAGCCTCAAACTGGGTCCACTAAATCGTGCCTAGAGTGTTCGCGCCGCCAGGATTCTGGTTCTGGAAGGTGACTGGATCCGCTGCGTTCCCATATAGTCTTTTGTGTGGTGAATCTCTGTGGCAAACCTTTGCAAGCCGATGCTCTGGCAAGCCGAAGCTGGCCCACCCACTCTGCGAGCTTCTGTTGCTGAATTTGCCAAAAACTCCGAGAAACCTCTGGCACATGCTCCAGGCGGCCAGGCAGTCTTGCATTCCTACTTGTGCCTTGCACTTTGAACAAGCTGCGGATTTAGCCAGTTCAATGCTGCTTTGAGTTGATGTCGCGATGTCTCCAGGGATCATCTCTCTTTCATGCAGGGCGGCTGCTGGTGGAGCTGTCCTGCTAGTAGCACATTGCCTCTGATGACCGAATCGTATTGTCACATGTACAGTCACGCAATCTTACCAGTAACTTCAGAGAAGTGTATTTGTCGGGGTTTCGTCAAGCTCCACTTTGCCGATCTGTGTAAAAATCATACTCAACAGGTGCCAGCTCTTAAGCGCAATCAGGTAGAGGCTTGGGCTGGCACGACCCCAAGGAAAAGAGGCCAAACTCTGATCCAAAATCCGGGCGATAGAGATCAGACATGATTTGAAATGAAAAAGAATCCAAAACAAAATTTGAATCAAATTTGAACTGCAGTAGTCTCTGTTAGTCATGAATTTGAATCGCACCAGGTCGATCGGCATATCAAGCCACTAACTCTCATGATTCGACATGAAGCAAAACTCCAAAGATCAAGATAAAAACAGAACGGAGCACCACGTCCCTCCCCCTGAAGTCTCTCAATGCAGCCGTGTTTTATCATTCTATAAGTGATATATTCCGAGTTGGAGTCCGTGACGATACATCTACGTATGCATGTTTCCGCTTCACTACAATGTACAAACCATCAGACCCAATGGTCCTGGCCTTTGGAAGCATCTACCAACAAGCGCTTTGCCTGTGGAGATGGAGACGAAATGGTGATGAGAATGACCCGAAGTTGTACAAAAATGAAACACGCTCCGTTTATGCCCGTTTTCTCAGTGGAGAATCTGGAGGAATGATCATACCAACAAAAAAAGATAGATCACAAATCTGAAGCGATTTTGGAGGCTGCCAAAGCTTCCACAATACAAATTCTGCACGTATAACTTTTGCCGACGCAAAAGTTGAGGTCGACACAAGGTAATTGTGGAACATCTTGCGGATCGAGTCTTAGACTTGTCATTGAATCCCCTTTGGAAATAATCAAAGATTCCCAAACATTGATCTGGAGCCATGGCGTGATTATGGTAAAGGATTGTCCTTCCATGATTTTGGCAAAAGGAGTCAATTCAGGATGCTTTGGAGACATAGACAGACATGTTGAGATGTTAATGAATACATGTTGTAATGAAGATCTTTTGAAGATATGCCAACTTGGGATCAGGTAACGTCCAAAACCCTTGGCTGACCATGCAATACTGATTGGTCCATGGGGATCCTTAATCTGGCTTATTATAAGGCCCTATATATGACTTGGTAGTGATCCCCGATATTAACAGCACATTCACCAGGGTTTTGATCACGGCTCCCCGGTATTCTCGCAGCCATCTGCTATGTGCCTTCTCTCGGATCAGCTCCATCTCCAGTCCCTTCTGCACCTGTTGCTTCACATCACACATCATGACACATTCATGTTCGACTCCAAAGAAACAAAAGTATCACTTGAATGTCTAAACAGTCACGGAGTAGAAACAAAAGTTCATGTGGGTTTTGTAATGAATTCATGAATCTGTATGTATATACATAGGACTGCAAATAATGTATATTTATGTAACATACATAATCATGACATACATCATTAAAGTAACTTATATATATCTCTTGGCCCCTGGCCTCTGTCAAGTGTTGCTTGCTGGACGGAAGCTCGCGCATCAGGCCTGATGTTCTCACCACTTCTTGAAGCTGTCAAAAGCTGATCACAAGCAAAGGACACCCTCAAAAATACCAAGATAGACCCTGCCAGAAAGGACTGGATGCTGATTTACCCCTTGGAATCAATGTAAATTACTGGTGATAATTGCAATTTGCCAGAGGCTATGCTAGTGCCTGGTCTGTGTAAAACATGATCAACAGTGAAACATGCCGCCGTAACAAGCAACCATTCATCATTGGAACTGCGCCTTCCACCAATGGCTGCACTGATTTCCTTCGCTCCAATGGAAGGGGCATCATCATCATCATCATCATCATCATCATCATCATCATCATCAGACCTAAAATTCAAACATAGATACTCAACGTAGCCATATTTCAACGGAAACACCTTTTTTTCCAATGCATCATTTTCAGTATCCGCTAAATTCCAAGGGTGTACATGAAGTGATATTCATTGCACTCATGGAGCAGCATTCATAGGCGAAAGATATTCCAACAAACTTGGAAGCATCAGTGAGCAAAGGAGACGACTTGAGCTCTGCACGAGGCCAGAACCTTGTCGACACTAATGAGGAAGGCCTGGAAAGGAGACTTTCATGAAGGATGTCCAATCTTACCAAGAGTTTCAAACTGTGCAGAAACTGCATGCACACATAGCCGTACATCGACTATCAACTTGTTGTTGGCGCGACCTAGTCTTGCAAAATACAGCTTGAAATGGTTTTGCTGCCGCCTTTGCATCTTCCACATGCATGATTTTGTCATCGTCTTCTCGGGCTGATGGGCCTTGAAACACCAAACAGCGGTGGTGTTTACACAGCTAAAACATTGGGAAACAGAGGTGGAATGCGAAGTTGAGGATGGTAGAGAAACGAATTTGTACCTTGAACATGGGACTATTAAAGTCAGTACCTACAAGTGCCTACACAAGCAGAATCATCTCCATCCAAAACCAGCTTATTGGCTGTTCAATGTGCTTTTCTTCTCCCCAGAAATAAGGATACTACATGAAGCCTTGCTAAAAGAAAAGGGGGATTAGAATGGGGATTAATCAATATATACGCATATCTATATCTATATTGAAATAAATACATATACACCCAGTCAGCAACCATCACCAACCCCTTTTACAAGGCCAACCACTTGTAGGGAGGGTTGAAGCCGTTTAACTGCATGTTGATTTTTTCGGTAAAACTTCAGACGCTTAAGCTGCAAGGAGCCACCAAAAGCTGCATATCCTTAGTAGGGGAAATGTTAGTTCTCACGAGGGCAATAGAGATGTTCATATCTGTGATTAAAAAATAAAGTATCGTAATATCATTAAATGTATACTATACTAGATATTTACATTATATGATATGTGCAGCATGTATTGCATTACATATAAATGAACAATATCATAGAAATCGTATCATAATTATAATCCAACACACGAACATCGTTCTATCTATGTTTGATTGGAGCAGGGAAATATATCATACAAACTGTCAATTCATCAACAGCTTTGGTGGCTGCCAATTTCAAACCATCTTTACCATACATAAATATACGTACTGTATATAGAGGTCATATCATGACCATATCACAGAAGAGCTGGATGCGCCTCCCAACCTTGAAAGGAGGTCTCTGGGCAATCCTCCACCCTGAGCAACCATCTCACCACTCGACTCCCCAAACAGCCCCCCAGCTGGAATGGGGAGGGGGAGCACTCTGCAAGAGATTTCCTATTAAAAACAACCATCATTGGCCTCGGGGTGTATCAGTTTCTTGAGTCTTACGATGCGCTTTAACATGGAAACCTTCCTAAACGTTGGTAAAGACAATTCGAACATCAACCCACTCCAAGTGGATCCTTTGGAAGATTCAACATGTCCCCACAAAAAATCGTTACAAAGTGGTACACTTCTACTCTAATCACTAATCTTAAGCCATGGACCATGACTACATGTGATTCACCTGTTGGCCCGATCCACCTGGGGGACACAAAGCGTGCCACTGCCAGGCTTACTTTCGAACATCCATCCAGTACCTAGGAGCCGACTGTCGAGGCATATGAAAAAGATGGATGGTAGGAATGTACATCAATGGTATAATATGGTAGATGTACAACCAAAAACCAGTCACCAAAATCAATACTCAAAATATCACCGAATGGCTTTATGTGTGTGGTTTCCTGGTTCTATCCGTCACGTGGACACTGGCCAAACCAGCAGCTCTGTTTCACAAAGGCGCATTACAAGCCTATCCTGGCAGTCTTACGATATCAATTTCTTCGGACTCGAACACACGACTCATAGATATATACCATCAACTCATATCAACTCTTTGAAATGAACTACCACGACTCCAACTTCCAACTTCAAAAAATGATCTTGTCTACCGAGTCAATGATTTCTACTGCTTTCCGAGCGACCATCGGCTAGTTTCAAGTACAGGATGCCATCCGAACCCACAAGTTCCTGTCCCAGCTCAGCAATGCGTGATCACAAGATGTCAAGATATTGCCATGACCACAAAGTTCCAGTTTCACAACACGAACTGGCCATGACTTTTGACAGGTCTATGTGAAGGATGAAAAGGAACATGCATTTTAAAGGTGAATTTCCATTACCAAATTTTCATCCAGGGAATTTACCGGTCATGTTGGGGGTCGAAAATCCCACCGGCAGGATGGTTGCTATAGCTTGGCCATATTCATGGCGGCTAACCCGGTTTCTTATGCAGTCATGTGTGTCATCTTTCTGGCTGATCCAACCATGCCAATTTGTGAATCTCGCTTTGAGTTCACATGATTCTTCATGGCTGAATCAATTTTGACTAAACGCACTGATGTTTACCAATCAGTTCATGTTTTGAATATGCCAAACACACATATTCATGTTTACAAATATCAAACATGATATATGTTCATATAAACATATTAAATATCAAACCATGTATGTCCAATTTGCCACTAGAAATCCCCCCACCTCTGAAACCATGAAGCGTTGGCCAGGTCTCATCCTCAAATTGGTCCTGGCACTGGATAAACCTCAAACCTGGTCATAGGTAGGATTCCTAGGGATGTATAAAACCCTGTAAATAATGGGAGAAACCCTCTTGATATGGTAAGTAAATGTTCCATTATTTACGATGTTTTATATATTTCAGGTGGTGCAGGATTTCTTCCATCCAAGTATTTTTTTTTTAATCGCTGCTTTTCATCAATACCTCTTACATGCTTGCATAGAGTTTGATATGTTCGATTGGATCATTTTTGGTCATTACGTGATTGCCGATTGGTCTGTGGATGTGTAAATCCGGCTTGTTAACACATTGGTACAATCAGGTCCAATTGTGGACAACAATTTCAATCCAACTAGTCTTTCTTCACCAACAGAAACTTCAAATAACATCTCTTGGTTACAATCCACCCGGAAGAACCTGAAACTATGGTGACTTCCATCTTGTCTAGCCCTCCTCCTCCAGGGGAGGACTCCATGGCTTCAGTTCCAGAAAATGATACTCGGATAAGTCATCTAAGCTTTTGAATTTAAGAAAGATGATCTAAGCTTGCGCCTCATACTACATTAACGTTCGGTTAACGTTTTAGTCCCTCAACATTTTCTCGATGTGTTGTACGATTACTTTATATGGGATAGAGGAACTCAGGAATTTCACTTTTGTCGTTTCAGTCATAAATCGTATTATGGACGTGATGTAAAAACAAGCTACTGAAAAACAATCGTAGTGATGAACATGAATGAGATTCTATCGAATGATGTAATATGATTATAGATGTTAATTCATTCTTTTATTATTAAAGAATTCAAAAACCCAAAAACTCTTCCCATCCATCTTTTACTACCTGTATTTCACCTTCCCAATAGAACCCCTCATGGACCTGGGACCTTCAATGGAGGGAGTTACACCTCAGCCGACAAATCTTCATGGATAAACATAGCAAGTTTATATAGACGAGAACCTTGTCCACTAATATCAAGCGTCTCATGTATCGGGATGTATTCAAATACAAATACCATTTCTGTACATACATTGCATAATGAATATGATGTATATATACACACACTATATACGTAACCAAATTCCATATCGATGTATTGTTCCTGAAGGATTAGTGTTGTACACACGTATAAAGAGTAGAAACATGTCTTGAATATTTAAGGATATCTACATGATATCTATCATGTATAATCATTGCTGGAACATGCTAGTACCCACACAGCATTTACACAATGGAGCAACCGAAGGAATGGGACATTGACTACCTTCTGCGAACAGTCATGTCAGTCAAATACGACAAGTTTAGGCAAAATTAATCATTCAACATCAACATCATGATATTTCACCAATGATTCATCAACTAACATACGTGTCAAAACTCCAAGATGTCTATAGAATCATAAATTCAGCACTTCTAATTTGGAAGTGCTGATATTGGTCAGCGCTCCAAATTTGACCAGGTCTGCCCCAGAGGTACTCCCTGCACACCACGCCGAGCTTGATGCAAATTTTCCAACCGTATATCCTGGGCATCCAAACGGATGGCAACATCTCGAAAATGTGGAGGATTGTACAACCAGAGCTTCGCCTCCGCGTGCGGAAATGGATCAAGCTTTGCAGGATGAACATGAAGATTTTGTTTTAAAAAAAGCCAAATGAAAATCAATGAAAACATGACCCAAAAGTGGTTCAATAAAAACACAGTCTTTTTAATTTTTGATGAATATGATCAATAAAAATCTTGCTAAAAAGGCTGTTCATACTCTTTTTGATTTTTGGGTTTCTTGTGCTTCTAAAAAATCACTCATCGCCAGCCACATTGAGCATTTCGGTGCCTCCTTGACTCCAGAAGCTGCTTTGGGCTTCTCCTGACCGTGCTGTTTGATCATTTGGCCAGGAACATTCGCTATCAATCTATCAAATAAAAGTTTACTACGGTAGTTGGTGGTTTCAACCCATTCGAAAAATATTAGTCAAATTGGATCATTTGTCCAAATAGGGATGAAAATACACATATTCGAAACCACCACCCAGTTTATGCACATTCAACTCTTCCAGCTCATGGGAATTATGAATCGCATTCTTTCGCTCTGTTGTTTTTTCATTGCAGTTTTAAGATGACCATGGATGGAAAAATATAGGACACGACCCCCCTGACCATGGGATACAGCCCGTCTCTCACCTTCTCCAAGAAAACCAAGCTGTAGTATTGCACCTTTGAGTCGGCTAAGTGAAAATGATGGAAAACAAAGGGACATGTTCCAACACCAACAGTTTTGATGGATATCATGATTAGGATACCAATCATGATGATGGTCATGATGATGATGATGATGATGATGATGATGATGATGATGATCATCATCGGCGGCATGATCATGAGATTTGTGTTTCCATGTTTTGCTGTGTAAGGGCCACCACAAAGAGCGACCGTAACACTTCTATGCCCATGCAACGAGCTGCGGTTGACCAACATCCCCCTCAAACCAGCTACTGTATAACCATGTATTAAGAGAATGTACTCAGACCTGCGTGAAAGCCTGCACAGAATTCAGAGTTTATCCTGGCCAAAGCTCAAACAAATCATCAGAGTAAGGCCTTCTTCAGGGATTGTTGACATGATGATGCAGTGCACTATCTTCAAATCCTTCCTTCATGATTCACAACAAAAAACAACATAATTAACCCAACAAACAATCCTTTGGGGGTCGCAAACATGGTACCCAACTCTTCACTTTGTCCAACACATTGGGAGCTCCCAACCCATTGCTCTCCCAAGTTTCCACTGAAGCTGATCAAAACATCACCACCCGCATCCACACGGACAACGCCGCCCGTGTGCCTTACATCGATGCTTGGGGTTGGGGAATGTGAAGCTAGTAAAACACATATCAAATCTATGGTATCACGAGATCTGACGTCAATCTGAAGGTGTCAAACAGTGATCTTCAGATCCATGTATCAAGGGCTGTATATATTGCATAATAAAATATATTATCATGTACAAAAACACAGTGCCACATGGTGATGATATCATACCATCTTTTTTTCCAGAGGATTTCATTCCATTTTGCTATAGGTGTTCTTGGTTGCCCTGGGCGCAGCACCCTCTTCGGATGTGTACAGAACTACATTCAAAGCTTCGCCTGGTCGTGGGAAAGCACCCAGTGAATCCTGTGAAATCCGTGCTGGTGGATGATGATTCACAATCCCCTTTATGTGTCAGGTCCCGCTAGGAAAATTCAAGAAGGACCAACATCCACTGCACAACAACGTGTGGCTTGCTTGGTCGGGTTGTTGGGTAATCAATGCCTTACGCAAGCTTTAACTGCAGGACACTTTGAATTACAAAAAACTCAACCACCAAGACCAATCTGTGCAAATAAAACATTGGTGGCACTATCCGTTTATATAGTTCCCAACCAGCGGTCACGCTCGTATCCAGCCTTGCCACAAGCGCATCGCCTTTGTCAAAGAGCACCTTGTCCACAGGAGGAATCGCAGGGCAACGCAGCAACTGCAAGACCAAAGCCATGATGGAATAAACACATCATACGCTGCATTTTTGCCGAGCCCCTCTTTTTTGTAGCTGAACCCAACACAAACAGAATAGTATTGTCACTTTAATATATTCAAATTATGTTTAAACACTTGGCTCATCTCGTATTGGACAAATATCAACCAAGCAAATATACTGACCACTCGTACTGCTGTCAGCTTAATTCTGTGACACCTCCTTCATAAGAGGTAGTCTCAGGACTTCAAACGCTTCTCCACAATAGGCTTAGCTGACCAACAGCTCTACGAGTAGTATATATCATAAGGATTCTAGTCCCATCTTCTTAGAAATGTGTTTACCATCTGGGATGATTAGCCCATCTCTATCCATCTCTACCAAGGCAATTTTCCGGAATCTCTACGTCTCCAATTTTGGGATCCACCCCAAAATTTGGGCCGAAGACCTTGGCCAGGTAGCCGAAGTTTTGGCTATAAACCTTGCCATCCAAACGGCCAAAACTCGAAACATGCAAGGGGTGTCATGTATGGCACTGGAAGTAAAATGTGGTTTCAACCTGAAAGAAGATCAACAAGTCAGAAGGTCTCATGTAATATATGCATTACTGTGATCAACTATTTTCAAAGTTTTAATACTTCAGGAACTTGTCAACGATCAATAGTGCCATACAAAATACCGAAACAAAACACCATACTGGTCCACATCCATCCATATCCACTACGCCAAGAAATGTGTCATAAAACTTAAGGAGGTCGGGGGATAACCAAATAACCCTGACATTCCACAACACAACACTCTCAGCAACATCGCATCAACTCATGCGGTGATTCATCTTGACTGAAGTATACAGTACAAGTTGAATAGCACTGTTTCAATGCGAACCTTCCAACATTTTGTGATTCCGGTCAAATAGCTGCACATTGCAGTGTCTATTGTCTGTGCGAATACATCATATTACATTCTTCTATGTACAAATACAAGTCATCGCTATCATGATCAACACAAGTAAAGCTGAAGGCTTCTCTTGTCCATGTCAGCAAAATAAGTGGCAAACCCATTGCTTTTTCCGATGCTCTCGGAAGCGAATGTACCTTGCACTCTCTGGAAGGGGTGAGCGGCAAGGAAACAAAAAGTGGCAACTAACATACATCGCCTTCCATCAAGACTCATGAACAAGAAATTGTACAGTATTTGTAATATATCCAGCAAAATATGATAAAATATGAAACAATTGGTTGTCTGCTGTTACAGGACTTTACATGATTTCGCATACAACGCCTAAATCCCCAGCGAACTGTGAGCTATGACAGTAGCGTGACATCAAGTCTTGGGCTCCACTCAGAATTTCCGGATCTTCAAAATCCCCTCATTTCTTTTAAAGCAATTTTATACAGTAATTTTTCATTTCACTTCATAGAATAGTAGGGAAAGCAACAAAACCTAACTGAGTTCAAGGTTGTGATTTTTGAGATGCACCTAATCGGCTACAAGTACTTAGTGTTTGGTGAGGTAGCTTTAAGAAAAAAAACATCTAGATCCATAACTAAACCACAAAACATGTTCAGATTCAATTTCATTGACCTTCCCATTTTCCATCATCTGCTTCTTTGAGCGTTTGATGCAATGCTTCTAAGGTTTCCTGGGTAAAAAGACGATAGCCAGCCTTGCGCAGCTTCTCATTCAGAGTACCCTGTTGTAGTTCTTCTCCTAGCACCTTAGCATCCATCACCTGAATGCCATGTAACTTGGATTCCGCAGCCACAAGATCCTTCAGCGTCCATGAAGGACGAGCACGTTGCAAGACTCTGCGTAAGTGGGAAATGTCGGGGGTCGGACTACTCTCCAAAGGCTTGGTGGAATCCCTGGAAGCCTTAAACATTTTGCTGGACGCCCATCTGCTTCCAGAAAGCCTGCTGGCAAGACCATCCTTTTCCAATTTTTCCAGTGAAGCCTCCAAATTCCTCCGTGCGGCATGTTGCAAGAATGCATCCGACGGCAGTGAAGAGCCGTAAACTCCATACAAAAGCTGTTCCAACGACGAGTTTTGAGATGATTCCAGCAGTTCTACTGCCTTCTTCAAACGAAGTTGCCGATGATGAATATATTCCCCTGGACGTTGCTTTGCTGCGACACCTTCCAGCATCGGCCCATGCCCCGGATAAATCCTTTCCGGTCTCAACTCGTTTAACTTCTGCAAGGAGGACATGTAGGCATCTAAGTCATCCACAATCACGGTGCCTGTTCCAAGAATGTGATCTCCAGTAAACAGGGCCTCTTCTTCTTCAAGCCAAAAACACAAATGATCTGAAGCATGTCCTGGTGTGTGCACTGCTCTCAAGGTGATACCATTGACTTTGATTACTTCTCCATCCTGCAAATATCGCAAGTTTGTGTCACTACACAAGCCCAACGTGCCACTAGGGTCCGTGGCATCTTCCGCAGTGCCCAAACGGCCAAAGCAAAGCCCTTTTGGGGGTGGGCGACAACGCCAAACAAGCAAATCTGGAAATTGATGTAGTAAAGCTGGCAAACCACCAATGTGATCTACATGCGAATGAGTAAGTATGACACTTGTGATCTTACAAGCTTCCTTTCTTAAAACTTGTAGAAGATTTTGAAAAAACTCAGGTTTCCCTTCTCCAGTGTCCAACAGTACTCGTTCAGTACCCTGGCCAATGAGATAACAATTCGTTCCTTGCAAGCTATAAGCTGCAGGGTTCATCCCCAGAAGCACTGTAACTCGCTCTGACAATTTGGCCACTTTGGGCAAATCCGCTAGCTGTTGCTTGCCATTTTGGAAGTGTGCTGCTAGGCCGGGACTTGCCATGACGCCACCACCACCATGACTTACTACTCCACCAGACTCAACACGATGAGTGAAACACCTGGTAGACATTGAATAGTATTGCTAATTACAAACTACTTGTCTACTCTGGTATCTTCACAGAAACACTGCGATCTTGTCCTGCAACCCCGGCATGTGACTCTGAAAAAAATACAGTGTATCTACATACATTTTAGTGGGACGAGATACCCTTGAGCCTGCCGGCACATATATTCAATGCAGCAAGATTTAGCCAAAACCTTGGCCAAATTACTTCAATTACATACAGAGTTATATATTGAAACGAATAAACTTAGCAAAATCCCCATTCAACGAGGCACAAACAAACACGAATTCTATCCAATTCCAGTGTTCTCAGTCGCAACACCAACCGGAATGCCTCTATGAGTTAGGAACCATGCTAACAGCATGTCCCACAATCCACCGCCTCAAACAAATTCCAAACTCTCCAAATGTTTTTGGAATGTTTCAGCAGCGTCGTTTCCCAGCTCACGCATCACCATCTACATCGATCTCCACAATCTGTCCCCGTTGCCTGTCGACAAGGTGCGCAGTACGTTGCAGTCATACTCAAGTCCTCTAATCTATGGTCATAGATTGTTAGACTCCCGTCATTCCTGAAGAACTCTGCTTGCGACATGAGCTTTATTTTCCCCGGACTAGTAAATTCAGGGTGAGCAATAACACACAAATATCAAAACCACACCCGACACTTTTCATTTTCCCTCACAGTGATTTCAGCTCGGAGCGCTGTTGAGATATGTTGAGCTACCCACAACTTTCTTTTTGAGACTGTGGAGGACAACCCAAGCAATATACGAGTACTATACTCACTGTACACTCCCCATCTTGATACAAATGCCTCCAAGTACCATGCCTTCAAGTCTTTTCAATTTTTTGTTTGCTCCAACTTTCCCGTTTGCGTTGCGTTTTTTTTTCTCCCTGAGCTGAGGTGATGACCCACGAAGCAATTCCTCTCCATCGTCGGAGTCCGAAACAAAATCCTCCTGCACCGGTTTGAAGGTGTTTAGCTGCTTAGCTCAGCTCGAAATCCGGGGGAATATTTTTTGTTCAAAGGTTTCAACAATATCATGAGTTGCATGTGAATCATATAACAATATACTTCAAAAATACCTGCTGTTGTTCATGAATTGTAGTTGCTGCGTAAAGGACTAGATACCTGTACCTTGATTATTCAAGAGACGCACGCACGCATGATAGCGGGCAGGAATTCTGTGGATGGAACCAATTGCAATTCACTTTGGTTTGATGTCAAACATGATTTTCCTCCTCTCAAGATGGCGACATAGAATTGTGAGCGCTTTTAACTAATCCAATGTAAACCCCTGTCAAGAACAGCAACATTTCCAACCAAGGCATTTCCGAAACAGTCCCGGACAATCACCAAGTCATCCACTTCAAATGCATCCAAATCCATCACCTGCACGAGTTTGCGGAAGGTTTTAAAAGCATCTCTGAATGGCTGGTTCATGTGCAAACCCTGAGGTGTCAAAAGTAGAATATATGAGGTATGTATGTACGTTATGTATGACAATGACGATTATATCAAGTCAAACAATGATTTAATATGTAATGCTGCGCCGATGGCAATATGACGTGAACTAAGTTTGAAGAAGTCAGATACGTCAAACATTTGGGCAACCCTTTGTACCTATTCCTCAGGCTGGGTCTAGACAAGTGTGCAAGACTTAGAATTGCCAGACATCGAACTTTCGCAATCATCCGACTAAATCATCTGGACCCAAACATTTGGACAAATCACCTCCTTTCCAATCTCCAACTCCTGTATCCTACTTACGGCAAATGCAGCATCACGATGTCACAATGACCTCGAAATCATCATCGACCTCATCGTCACTGTACGTCACCACTTCCACGCTGGCTTTGCTTGGCTCCTGTCACTAAGACATTAGTCTGAGGCTGTTCAACTGCTAATTCAGCAAGGAAATACATTGATCATGCCAAGCTGCTTAGTCCTTAGCACCCCCTTCATATTTCAATGCTTAGCGGTCAACAAAATCCACAAATATGCGTTGACAATCGTTGACACATTCCCACTACTCTGTGTATGGAAGGCTCTACCAATCGTTTCCCCTATGATTCCATCAATGTTAAAGCCAAAGTGGATGCCACTGCTGTCAGATGCAGCTTGTACTCCTGTCCCATTCCAAGTGGAACATGACCCTCAAGGAAAGTAGTCTTGATTTGGGACCCAACTTCCACAAAACATTACATAGTCTTTCCAGGAAGAGTAAATGAAAATACATTCCATCTGGAGCACCTCAAAATATTTCACAAGATTGATCCTTGACTTTGCATGACTTTGCAACATTGATCCTTGACTTTGCATGACTTTGCAGTGAAAACTGAAGGATTCTCAAAATCCCCCAAAAAGGTGTTCTACAAAAACTCTACCGTTTCGCAGCCTCACCTCATGAGCCGCAGAAGCCACACGTTGGGCCTGGCATTTCAAACTTCACCGAATTCACGTGGATTCGTGTCGATTGGAAAGCATAGAGGATACCCCAAGAGAGATTTTCGGCATTGGTAACCTTCAAAAATATCTTCAGCACTTGGAGAAGTGAATACATGCTTCAACGCGTTTCTTTCCATTTTTTTGGTTTAAGTTTAACCTACGTTTATGATTGATATCCCTAACCGCATGATACGAATGATCAAAGAATCCTGCACTTGTTGATGTACCTGAAGCCTCAAAAAGGCAAAATATTTTGCTCGGTTTGCTTTTGAGGTCGTTTTGGAAAGATTGGATCGTTCTGCTCGTTTCCCTTTTTTTCTGCCATGTTTGGACCAATCTTGCTCGAGCTTTTGCCACATATGTAGCCAAGCCATAGATTAGTGAACCCTAAACATTTGCTGCTTGTAAAGTGACAATACCTTTTGTATTGTTCTCGTGGCAGCTAGCAAAGGGTGGCAAGATCTCGAAACACGTGAGCACCGACCGATATGATCTTCATCCTGCCAGCAACCCCAACCTGAGCTAAAGGCAACCAGCAGGTAAATCAATGCCAAAAATAAATCAAATAGATAACATATCATTTACACCTTTATTAACCCCAAATCAGAAAACATACCCAATGAATCATGGAACAGGTGGGGTTGAGAGCTGCTATGTCACCATCCCGCAGTTCCCTGACAATATGGCAACCAAGATGAAATTTGGGTCTGAACTTGTAGAGGCGCCATTGCCTTTCAAAGCACATAGTTGCAAGGCGAGCAAACCCTTCCTAAGCAATCAGGTCATTTAGTGATAGAAAATAGGTTTTCAGTTTTCCAGCATTTAAAAAATCAATCAATTAACAGAAGTTATACCAAAAAATCGGGCCAACAGATCAGGCATGTATCATTCATGTCCATTCCAGCATCCAAAGCAGCTTGCCGCCAGCTACCATATATGAAGATACCAGACTTTCTCAAGATTCTGAAGAATCTGTTCGCACAATAGACTGTATACTTGGCTGTGTCGAAGAGCGGGTCTCCCTTAGAAGTAATTTGCCACCAACAATGGCTCGAAATCTCAAAGGTACAATACTCAAGGAACCCATGTATGATTTAAAACATGATACTTGCATAATGGTGTTTTCAGGCTTTAAATTTGATATCAGACAAGAACTAGCAGCACCACCCAAAATGGTGTAGGCCTAACCAATCCCAGGGACAGAAAGACAACTCGGGGCTGCCATCTCATCTTGCAGCCATGCAAGCACAACAGCGGTATCATGCGCTTTGCCATTGAGGCTGATGGGGAAGGAGTTGTTCCTCAAGCCAGAGGGATCATAAAACACTGGGAAAATCAACATATATGCCATCAATCTACTATATGATAACTTAAGTGTGGATTTTTTTTGAAAAAAACTGAAGATTCAATAGTCAAAAGGTGCACTTGGAACAAGAGGAAGATTCAGCACCATGTCAAAATCCATTTTACTGAACATAGTAATGCTGGTCACTCGGTGGTTCTGAGCACACCATGAAGAAAACCGGTGATATGCAGCATTCAAGTTGTTGTCCAATGCACGAGCATTGCCAAAAAAGTGCATTCTAGCAAGCAACACTATTGTGCTGGCTGCCATGTCCACCCCATACCCTAGGTGGAAACAGTGACAATAATCAAGCTGCACATGTTTGGGTAGGTTGGAGCCTGGCAAATCCAAAAAGGGACTTGGAGCACCAGCTTTATAAGGGGTTTCTCCTGGGCCACCAGTATGCCACGAAGCTGAATCACGGGGGTCTTGCCATTGATCACCAGTACAAAGATGACAAATTCGATTACATTGCCATCCGGTGCTCAAATGGAAAGCCTCTACTGGTTTCAGTTAGCCATCATTCAGTTCAAAAGAAGGCCCCCCTTATCATATATGTTTGTACCCATGTACAATTTATCAGCAAAAGAAAAAATGTTATTATGAAAATAAACCTGGAAACTTTCCTCATAAATGCCCAATCTCCTTTGACTCCCAGGCAGATGAAATGGAAAGTCCATGCCCCCACCTCAGATGGGCAAAATGCAAGGCCAGGATGGAAAGAATTTGAACTATTAACTCAGCTCGGGTGTTTACTCTGTTTGGGGTGATACCAAACCAAAATCATTGATATAAACCAAAGTGGCAGTGATGCCATTCACTGCCAAATCTTTCGCTTGCCGAACAATTTCAGCAAACAGGTCATCGGTTGTTTGGTCCTTGTAATAGAGTTTGCTGGAGATACATGTAAGCAAAAGCCTCGTCGTGAAGCTGTGCCTTAGTTAGTTGGGGCTACAAGTTTGTAGTATTATCCATCTATCTATCTATCTATCTATCTATCTATCTATATCATATATCTATATCATATATCTATAAACCTATATCTATATCCATATCTATATATATATATATCTAAATCTCTATCTATCTATCTACCTATCTTTAGCCATTTTCAGTGAAATTGGAACCAGCCATTCAAATTCATGAAGTGTCCTGGAACATAAAAAGAAAAACAATTCAAAGATTCTGCTACCTTATGTCAGGTTACGTCGAGTCATTGCAATGGCCCATTCCTAGATGTGATATCAAAGGTTGAAAAGAAATACATAGGAAAGGAACGTGGCCTCTGCCACGGCCTTCATCGCCGTGGAAGGCATATGGAATACAGAACTTTGGGCTCAAGCCTGATCCATAAAAAGGGTGATCACTCTCAATGGAGCGATAACATTCCCAAAACCTTTCGAAGTTCTTTTGCCAAGATATATCTTCACAAAGATGACCTCCCAGTAAGACTTGGGGACGATGCTCAGAGAGGTACGAAACCCATGAATGCATGTTCAGCATTGGCCACCACGCATCACAAGTTCGAAGTGGTTTGTATCTACGGATGGTGATGCTAATAGCATCTAGCGGGATAGGCAATGTAACACCTGCCCTCTCCACCAGACTGTGAAGTGCTCGGCAAGCATTTCGTTTACTCTTGCTTACACCAGATAGACGGGTCAGCAAATCATTCCATCCTTCGAACATGGTTAAACCCACTGGTTTCAAAACTAATGTTTGTAAGTTCTTGGTTCAACCATTGGACAAAAAGCAAAGTGGGCTAAGAAACATTAGGTTTATGGAGCCAATCCTGCACCACCAACATGAAGACTAACACCCCCTATAATGATATAAATTTAGGGGACCTCAGTGGTGCAGCATTTTCTCCATCAATTGCTTTCAGGTCTAAGTCTAGCCACGTTTTCTCCTCACAGCACACATCATGCTAGCCAACTTCCCAGTTCTGTAAGCAGATTCTGCCTTAGATTGCAAAAATTTCACTATCCTTTTGCAGACATGAATAATGAAAAGACAAAAGGAGGAAGAAATCAGTCTTTCAAGTACCATCAACTTACAGACCAGTACTTTATGAGATGCATGATTGATGATATACTTATGATTCTTGTTGCCAAATGCAAGAACTTTAGCCTTTAAAGTAATGGAGCCAGAATTCCCCAGACAAGTAGTCCGCCATAAGTTCTCTTGCAAGGTCATCATCAAGTTCATCGTCTTTCACTTGATCTCTGGTCAGGCCCGCAATGCCTGGCATAGGAAGGGAAAGGTAGTATCATGCATATTGTTGTTGGAGATCTAAAGTTAGAACTGCATGATGGATGAATGGAGGAAGGGCACCTTCCTGTAGATCATTCCGATCAGCTAACTCACCTGGCTACCATGGAGTACAACATTAAGTTCGGGTATGTGATATAACATGAGCTGCCATTTGCATCATGTAACTGGCAAAGCAGTAAGATTTTTTTCCAACAGGTTCTGACGCTACCACACAGCCCACTGCATGAAGGTTAATCTAGGATGTTCATTGTCACCAGCATGCAGCAAACAACTGCAGTGATCCCACACTGCAGGCAAAAGCTGTTCTAAGCAAGTGACAACGCCCAGAAGCAAAAAGCGTAACTAGACCTGTAACATCACTTTTTCCCCCCACGTCTCCGTTTTGGAGCTGCAGGTGGGGCTTCAACTTCAGCAGGCTCTTCAGCCTCATCTTGGCCATCGGGTGCCTCAGGTTCTTCTTCCTTTGGTGCCACACGTTTTTTCGACTTCCTCTTGGGAGCAGCAGCTTTGGGCTGTGGCGCTTTCACTGACCTAATGACAAGTAGAAGGGCAGGGGAACAGTGAAGGTTCAACATTAACAAATCTAAATTTTGACTTGGTAATTTTAGCAAGGTGGTTGTTTTGTAGGGGCACCTTGCCCGAATAAGGACATTGGATAATGCGCAATCGGCCTTTTGCATATCCACAAAAGCCTGGGAGACTTCAGTCTTGGTTTGCCTAAGTAGGTAGGCAAACTTACAATACCCACATATACTGCAGGTAATAAAAGCAAATCCAATCTTAGTTCAATTGAGTTGATTGCAACGTTCACTATGTTCCCCACTGACTTGGGGCTTCCATATTGCATGTGTCACTCTGGAGCTGCAAGATTTTGTCATAGACAGTCTGGTATTTCTCCAGCCTTTGCTTCAACTCCGCAAGTGACCTGCATTCAAAAAGACATGACCCCATAACCAGGTATAGGACTTTTGGAAGATCCATGATTTTCACACCGCACTCCAAACTACCCTCACCAGAACCAGAGAGATACCACATACTTTTATTCAATCCCTTAATTTGCATATTAAAGAGGACAATGGGAAAAATATAGTGGCTTGTGCAGGGTAGTTGGAATGGCTGCAAAAAAACACAAGCACTAAGTCAACTACGATTTGGCCCTGTCGGTGTCAATCGCAGCTAATTTTTCCTGCAGAAACAATCTATTAAATGTACGTGGCATATAAATGTCATGTAAGAAGGCCACAGCTAACATAACTGCATATATATACATGCAGTAGCGCAGTCCTTCATGTCCTCACCTTTGTCCAAGGCTCGACCACCCAAGGTAACGTACTGGTTCAGAATGCCTCGGCATTCAGGGGATTCTTATTACTATAGTGATCATTTACCAGACCAAACCAGCTAAGTAACTCAGGGGGCATTGTCCTTGCTGAAGAACAGGAATACGCTGCTTCGAATTGGGAGTACCACCACCATTACCACCAGTTGGAACTCCACCATACCTAGCAGGTAGGTAAGTTAGCTAACAGTTACTTAGTAGGTCTCTTTGGAAATGGCCATGATTTTTCATTAGTTGCTTTCATGGTTCAATGCAGCACCAGATGAAGTATATTCAGAACGACCACCAAAGATGCCATCCCCATCCTGCCAAAGACATTGCATTTCCAATTTCCTTGATATTTGGGGTGGTGAAAACACAATCATTATTATAATCATTGGGTGAATTCAATTCCCAATTCATAAAAGGTCACCCAAAACAAAACCAGAATCACCCAAGATTATCCACTTCAAGTTCAACACCCCATCCAGCCACTCGCAAACAGAAAAAGGCAATGGTGGTCCTCCACCTCGCATTCAACAGAGGCCCGCTGGGTGGTCCGGTCAACGTTTTTCTGGGAAAAGGATTCAAACGTTTTGACCCTGTACTCTTCGGCCCCATGAACTTCATTGGTACGGGTGAGCTTGTTAGCCTTTGCCCAGGCAATGGCATTCTTCACCATAATCCTTAATGCAAAAGATCAAAATCTCAAGTTTTTTTGGGTCAAATGGAAATATTGTATTCCTATAAGTAGGATTCAGTCAAAAAGAAATAATTCACCGTTGAAACATCAAAACAATTGGCTGGGTCTCCTACGGGGTCCAACCAGGAAGTTGCCCAAGTGAACCCTCTGTATGCCACCCTCCATCGGCCCCTTCACCAAATTCTTGGATATTTTCCCGTTCCAGGGCTACATTGACAGCATCCATACAGCCATGCTCCTTGAGCATGTTCCTCAACTTCTCACCTCAATGGGCAGAGACAGAACATGGTTTATTCATATATCGACATATATATTCCTTGACTAGCTAGTCCAAACACAACACAAAGGCCCCACCCCAGAAAATACGACTAGGCAGCAAAGGTACGCCCTGAGGCTGTGCCCCAAAGTTTCGTAAGTTCAGGGGTTGCAGTGACCTTTTTCTTCTGAACCTGATCCATATGCCGTTTCATCCTGAGAGAAGAAAGCAGGACATCTATGGAATCCCAGCAAGATGTATGACACACTAAATGCACAATATATTGAAGTCTAGTGTCTTCCAATAACTACCATCTTTGTATATGCTGTCACCCTCCACTGGCTTGTGTTCCGACCTTGTTGCTACACGACCTGCTGGTGGAGCCACAGGTGATGCCTTTGGCTTTGGGCTGGGTTCTGCCAAAGACGGTGGGGGCCTTGACACAGTTGGTGCCGAAACCTTTGGTTCAGGCGGTGTAGAAGCAGGACGTTCTGAAAGATCCAGTGGGTTGCCCTGATAGATATGAATCGGGAATATTTCTTGCGATGGTTGAGGTGTGAGCTTACCATCTGCAGTGAATCTGAAAACACTTTCCCCAAGCCCTTCGCCCCAAAAGTTTGAATTGACATCAAGAGTCATGGGTTGTTTTTGGTACCAATTATAGACATCAGATTCCCACCCTGCAGAATATTCCACAACAAGCACTTCCAAAGGGAATCTAGGTCCAGTGTCACTTGCCGTCTCAGATTGTCTGTCTTGCAGCATAGGGGTTGGTGGTTGAGACATTGAGGATGGTTTGGCCTCTGGGGTGACAAAGCTATTGCCACGTTCAGGGTACATCGACTCAGTAGACCCCAACTTAAGGGTTGGAGCAGTACGGATGTTCACATCATCCAACGTAGCCGCAGGCAAACCAGGGACAAAATTTCCAGCTGATCGGGGTTCCATAGCGATAGCACCTACCATGCAATCGATCCACTAGATGATTTTGGGATACATGAACCATTTCCAACATCTTGCAACTACAAAACTAGGATTGCACTATCACCCCATTAGAATTCCCAACAGCCTCCAGGTGGAGGTGATCCAGCCACACCATCTAAGCCACCGATTTCTTTCTGGAGCTTGGCAATCATAGCCATTGTAGCCTAAGCCACAATAACAAAAACATACCCACCAGTGAGATTGAACAGGAGCCTCAAATGTGGGTTGTGTGACCCCCATCAACCCCTCAAGTCTATAGTTTATATAAACTCAAAAAGGAAGGGGTTGATAGGGGATTTTGTTTTATAGATGAATTAAACCTAGAAACTGCCATTTGTGCTTCAATAGCTGCTGCATCCATTTGATTGGTCATGCCTCCCTGTACCAAAGCAACACCCTGATCAAATGTTTTACAGGGCCTCATAACCAAGATATATCGAGCCAAAAGGTCCTGTTTAAGAACAACAAGTTCTTGAGATGGTTGATTGCACAATATCTTTCACAACTGAATCGCTACAAGTTTTTCATTCAGCCCATTCATCCCCCCATATCACCATTTTTTCTCAAGTTTGAAGCTGCCCAGAGCATCACTGGACCAAATTGCCAAAACACAGCAAGGCAGAAATCAGGCTTTGCGCCTTGTTGCGGGTTTTTGCGCCTTTTTGATGGGTTTTTGCGCTCGTTTTGCGGGGTGATTTTTTCTTTCAAATCATCAACAACAAGTGGTTTCTGCCTTGCTGTGTCAAACCTATGGCTTTAATTAGAGAGTAAAGGCTTTAATTAGAGAGTAAAGGCTCATCCCATTGATCAACAACAAAATACCATTTATAAATCACAAGTTACTAATTAATCATACAACTAACACAATATGTAGATTAGATCAACCCATCTTTGATCATATATATGATCATAGAAGCCCTCTCAAAGATAATTCGTTGTCTAGCTTTGCTAGAGGAAGTTGCCAAGTATCTGGCACAGTGACACCTTGACGAAGGTACTTGTAAACAGACACTATATCAGCATCTTCCCAAACATCACCTAAATCCAGGTTTGAAAATAGTTGCACATCTGTGGCTTTGGGGTCTATAGGCACCTTTTGGCGAATAGTCGGACACGGCCTGTGTCTTGAAGCTGCATCGATCAAGTTGTACCCAAATTGCTTCGTATAGGCCCTGGGGGTGATCGAACGATTTAAGATCCACAGCACCCAAATATTAAGCACCCAGAGGAACAAATCCAAGCCCAAGACCCTGAGCTTTTGAGGTCCCGTGTTCCTTGGAATCGGAGATCACCACGGCCATCTTGATAACGGCCTCGAGAAGAGCAGCACCCAGACCCAGTTCAGATGGGGGTTGGAGGAGCTGTATTTCAACAAGGACGTTTTCACAATTCCAACACTAGTTGATGGAAAATATCATGTAACACCCATGGGTATAATTAATATTTAAAGTATTACATTTTCGAACCCCTGAGTGGTGCAGGATGTTTTCTATCACTCAGATATACTTTGCATATCTCTTAAACTCTTCAAATATAGATATGATAATATATATACTGCTTTTCTTAGTTTCCACATGTAAAAACTGAAACAAGCAACAATTCTGTAAGAACCAAACGAGTGGTCTGGATCTTTGTGAGTTCCTTCATTTGGTCCAATGGCAATTCTCCTTTATCCTTGGAAAACGAAAGCAGAACCCATACCAGTACATTTTACAAAAGCAAACTTGTGGGGTATAGCCACAACCCTGGAATATGAAAAAAGATATATATGAATTTGGGATCCTAGAAACTTCAAACAGGGCACACAGCTATACCCCACACTCTAAGATGAAATTGAGGTTGAGGCAAGTTTTGCTATCATCTCGAAGCTGTTAGACCACACACTTGTTCGTTTTGGACAGGAGCAGCCATGCAGGCCCATCCAAAAATCACACCGAAATACCTTGGGAATAATGAAACGTAATGTTTTGAGGATGCCCATTCGGAAAAGAAATGCACCCCCCATCTTAACAGATATGCATGATTGGTTGTAAACCTAGCCACATATCCAATTTCATTCGTGTACCAGCTTAATCTGGGATGGTATGGTAGCACATCTGACGACCCCGAAGGTTGCTCCAGCAACCAAGGACAAAATCGCAGCTCTGCCAAGAAGAGCAAAAGAACACACCTGCACACAGCAACAAGATATGAGGCAACCCTATTTTAAGGTGGCCTAAGGAGGAAAACACTTCCACATCCCAACTCACAGGTAGCCTTGAAATTGTTTGGTTGGCTGCTTCCACAAAGTCAAAGGGAATACCTAATGGATTTATCCTGGATCTCATCGATGACCCCCGAGAAACACGACTCCAACTTGAGCAGGGCGGTGCTAAAACTAGTAGCGCTCCAGGTCCTGGAGGAATGAAACTGAAATCCACCATCAATATGATATATACATTTGTTTCAGTCCTAGGCCCATACATAGCCAAACAGCCAGCCTTAGCACAACTGATATATATATATATAGTATTATATAGTGTGGACAGACACTGACTCATTCACCAAAACACTGAGATATAGACGCATATCCCCCATTAGAAAGGAAGTTCATAGCCTTCTCACTTTGGAGCATGTCATAGCTTGCAACTCGATATCCAGATTCTCTCCAAGCGGTTGATAAATTTCCTTCCCCACTAAACAGCTCCACCAGGCTCCATCCCATGAAGTCTGGTTTTGACCATAGCACCAGGAGGACCTAAGTGCAAAGATCCAAGCATGTACTTACCCGTGTCTAGCTACACAATACAAAAAAGTGAGTTCCCAGCAATGGCAATAAAGACCTGAGTATATATATATACTCTGGAACTACAGGTTCAAATCCTCAAAGGCAAAGACACACTATACATGCACATGTACAATACTCAGGAATTGGCTTTTGGCGCTTGTAGCTGAACCAAAGGGAGGACAAAGGAATCTCTCATTTTGCGAGATTTTGGGAACACCAACCCCCACAAACCCTAAGCCAAAACAGTTCTTCCAGGATAAAATCAGAAACTGCAAACTTTGAAGTATATACCATCAGCTCCAGTGGGTGTTCAAATTGAACGTTTAAGCATGTCAGCCCGACATCCTGAGGCAAGCCGGCTTGCCCATCGCTCTGGCATGGACACCTGTGAGGCTATAAATTGAAGTTGTGGAGGGGAGAAAGGATGCAGCTGCAGGGTTGCAAGGCCCATCACCTTTTTTTTGATGGTACAATCGAAATATTGATCTATAATATATTAATCTAAGGTAAAATCACATATCAATACATGCATCAACACTATATATTTGCAACTCAGGGATTGGGATTGGAACCACTCAGCTTCGAAGGCTTTGATTCTCAACATACTTTTTTCAACCTTTGCCAGATCTCAGATTTTACTAGTCTCACAGGCCAAACTTTAAAGGATCGCCTGGGAGTCACAAACCCCTAAAAGACATGGATTGCAAACCTGCCATCTTCGGGACAGATTTTGCTACCAATGGATACCCCATCATCAGCAGCAACCCAAAAAACCCCGGGCTCATCACTCGGTGGCATGGTAGGCCTCAAACATTTGGCACATGGGGTTTGGCCGTATTAGTACAGGAAGTCTATATATTATATCATCTATTTGGAAACCAGCCAAAGCCATATAATCACTAGGGAAGTTCAACTCATGGGGTGTTCTAAAAATGTAATATTGACATCATTTGTACAGCTGTACAGCAAGTATGGGCTAGCACTGTTGTCCCGTTTTGTTGCTTGATGTTTTCATGATGTTTTCCATTTCCATTTTTTTTGAACTATAAAGATTGTGTTGCTTCAAACCACTCCCTGCCTCGTGAGCCTTTTTCTTTGCTTCCTCATCTGTGCAGCCAGACGCCAAAGCTTCCCGTCGAGCCTTTGCATAGGCCACACATTTCCTACTCCTGGCTTTCTTTATCTCTTCCTTCTCTTCTTCTGACAATCGTGCTTTCCTCTTCCTTGCTGGCTTCTTCTCCTCAGCCTCAGTCTCATCAGGTCCTGCAGCCTCCAATCCATCACGACCATCTCCTTGCTCAGGAATCATGTTCCACTTCTTCAAATATTTCTTGACCTCCTCTGGGTGTGAATCCAATGGGAGTGAAGGACCAGGAAGGGCTGGCCTACGACTACCAGAAGCTTGAGGCTTTTCAGTTTCCTCCTCAGCTTCAGTCTCCTTCGTATGCTTCTTCTTCTTCCTTTTCTTCTGCTCTTGGTCTTTCTTTGCCAATTCTGCTTCTTTCGCTGCTTCTGCCTCAGCCTCCTTCTTTTCCTTTTTCTTTGCTCCTTTTGGCTTCTGTGGTGCTTGTTCTTTGGGTGCTACCAAAGTTGGCTCTCCTGTCCAGCATGGCGGTCTGTCCATCAAGGAACGTGCCGTCTTTGCTTTTGAAGTTGAAACATCAGAAGTGCCTCTTTTCTTTCCATCTCTTTGGATCTGCTGATCATCAGATCCTGCACTATTCCTCAACTTCTTTCTTGAATCGTTCTTGCTGTCAATCTCCCAATCTTCAGCATCTTTCTTCTTATCTTCTCGAATCCTCTCCTCCTCTGCAGCCTCCTTTGTCTTGCCATCTTTCAGACCCTTCCGCCTTTTCTTTGTCTCCTTGATGTCAATCTCGCCATCTTCAGCATCTTTCTTCTTATCTTCTCGAATCCTCTCCTCCTCTGCAGCCTCCTTTGTCTTGCCATCTTTCAGACCCTTCCGCCTTTTCTTTGTCTCCTTGATGTCAATCTCGCCATCTTCAGCATCTTCCTTCTTATCTTGTCGAATCCTCTCCTCCTTTGCAGCCTCCTTTGCCTTGGCATCTTCTAACTTCTTCTGTCTTTTCCGTCTTTTGTTTTTCTTTCCCTGAAGCTCCTCCTCTGCAGCCTCATTTGTCTTGCCTTTGCCGTCTTCAGAGTCGTTCTTCTCATCTTCTGGAATCTCATGCTCCTCTGCAGCCTCCTTTGTCTTGCCTTTGCCGTCTTCAGAGTCGTTCTTCTCATCTTCTGGAATCTCGCCCTCCTCTTCTGCAGCCTCCTTTGTCTTGCCTTTGCCATCTTCAGAGTCTTCCTTCTTATCTTCTCGAACCTCCTCGTCCGCTGCAGCCTCCTTTGTCTTACCTTTGCCATCTTCAGAGTCTTTCTTCTTTTCTTCTGGAATCTCATGCTCCTCTGCAGCCTCCTTTGTCCTGTCACCTTGTTGATGTCCTGTTTCCTGTTCCTTTGTTTCCTGGGCATGAGGGTTGTAGCTTGAAAAGGATAAGACTTTTGAGTGTTCAGTAATGCATGAATTATGAACGTGTGAATTGTTTATATCATATCCTTAGATAGGTTTGGCTACTTCAAGACCAGGTTCATGGCCAAAAATAGGAGGTGACTTTGTCCATGGTGATCGAGGGGAAGCAGTTGGGGTCCATTCCTTCGCCACTTCTGCCATTGATGCCTGAACCGAGGCAAAAGTATAATAGGCCCAGTGGAACCATAAATCTTAATGACAATGATTTTTGTTGAACTGTGGGATACTGTGGGAAACATTCCTTGTTCCATATCCAGCCTGAACATCCATAACTTCAGAATCATATGGTGTAGTTTCCATTGGTTGTGTCTCCATGTTGTCCGGGTGAATGCGGTGAATGCCAGAAAAGGGATTCTCTTTCCAACTAGGAGGTTGGGACTTCAGCTTGTGAAGCTCCTGAAGTTTTTTTTTAGCTGAAGCAACTGACACTGCAGCTCCAACAGGAGTTGCACATCTTTCATCTTCTTTTCAGCCTCAGATTTTCATGAAACCAAATCCCTAAAGTAGGACCCAGAGATTAGGAAGTTGATTCCACTCTTGAAACATCTTACAACAAACTATAACTTGAGTTGAGGGGCACTTCGATGTCGATTCACATTCTCAGGTGTAAAGTCAGGAGCCAGTAGACCTTCCAAGAACAATTCACTAATTATGCTGGGTTACAAGAGAAGAAAGGACCAACAAGATATTAATTGCATGATACATCATGATCCCCCTGCCTTTGGGTGAAGGGGTGGCTAATGCACCCGGCGAGGTCTCCAAAGAAACGCCTGGACCCCCAGAAGGATCAGCAGGGCCCGCAGTCACAGGCAAGGCGCCACTTTCCTTCTCATCCTTTTCAGCATGTGGTGTTACGCCTCACCCAGGTTTGGAGACGGGTTATTGTGGTTACTAGGCTTCATCCAACCAAAGTTTTGTCAGAATATCTACCGAATCAAATCTAAACAAATCACCAATGGAACTTTATATACTTTACTATATTTGGGACAAAAAACACCCTGATATCTTGCCTTCATCCAAGTCAGCTAGTGGTAGTTCTTCATCATCACAAAATTCACTTTGATCACTCTCAGATCCTTCTTCTTCATCTCCGGATCCTTCGAAGGGGGCAACCTCATTATGGCTAGAAGATCTTGTTGGTGGATCCGGCCACTCGAACCCAGCAACAGCACACAGTTCCCGCACATAATCATCCCGTGGCCGGTGCGTACGGCCACCTATTCGGTTGATCTTGGATAAGCACCGTCGAAGTACCCATCCTTGTGTCTCACTTGTAGTACCTAAGATGGAATGAATTGAAACTTCAGGTCTTGGAAATTTCAAATCATAAACTGTAACAAAGGGCATGAGACATATAGCTCCTAGCTTGTACTATATATATGCATGCTGAATCCACAACACCCTATCAAAGAGACAAGTTGCTGGGGCAGTTAAGTTCCATAAAGCTATAGAGGGCTGCCACATGAGTTTGGCAGGTTGGAACCGACACTCGGGTCCCCAGGTATGTAATCGCCAATTTGATCAAAGCCTTGTTCTCCTTCAACGTATCACGACTGATGCACTTGCCACAGACATTTACCTGGGATAAGGAAAGATAGGTATAGATTTTGATTTTATATTTTAAGGGAAAAATGCAATGTTCAACTTATATCATTGGGAATGCTGAGGTTGGGAAAGGCAAATGCCAAGTGACTGCTCGAAGTTTCAAAGCATTGCGTCGGATAGAGGCTACATTTTCCCATGCTTCCGCTAGGGCAGAAGCACAACCAGCTTTTGGCTGTGCCATTTCTAGAAGTCAAAGAAAAGTGGACCACTCAAAAAAACAATCATTTTTCTCTTTCAGGGATGTCAAAGGAAGTTGCTTTTGCATCCATTGGATTCATAATGGTAATCAGATTTGTTGCCTCTGAGCCCAAGGAATGCTCCAGTAGATACAACCAACATTCATCAGAATGCACCTGAACCCACCAGCGGAAAAAAAAACACCAGCTGCTGCGCCTCAGGGCTTTTGGCACCAGTGCTTCCCCCACTGAGCCAGATGAACTATGGCCGGGTCAAAAACAATGATATTGGATCTTATTTGACCCTAAACCCATATTTTGGTTTGATTTGGTATGTTGGAGCATCTTTGGTGAAGTTCTGCTCGTTTTGCTCGATTAGGTCATTTTGACTGATTCTGGGTCGACTTGATGAAAATAGCGTCATATAACAAAACAACCCAAATTTAAAGCTCGTTGGAAGATCCAGGTATATATATATATATACATACATACTCATATAACCCTGTGAATAATGGGGTATTTACCTTTACTGCCTTTATCTACCAACATATTATGAACTGGTGCAGGATTTCTTCCATCAACAGTTTCATGTTCCAATTTCCCTTGAAGGCCTGCAACCGATTCTCTTCCTCCTGTGGCGACTCTCAACGGACTGCGGGTTCCGTTTTTCTACGATGTATGCGTTGCCAGTAAAAGGAAAAAGTGATAGATACCAACTTCTATTAAGAATCTAATTCACATATGTTGTACACATGATAGGAGTATGTCCCATACATGTTATACGTGTTATACAAAGGCTAAACAGTCTTTGAATTAGGCATGTCATACATATCATATCTTCTACTATATCATATGTTTGTATAGGTTATATAGATGTGATACATGTTACATCCTTACATATTATGTAGATATGTTGTAGAATTGTACATCCTTACATATTGGATCATATTGGATATGTTCTACAATCTGCCAACAAAAGTCAAAAACTGGAACTAAAACATCAATGTTAACCTTGGCCACCGTGACCCAAACACTCCTCCTGCTCTCTGCGGAGGCGTTCGCGCTCCTGGCGTTCTATCTCTTCCCGCCTCAGGAAACGAGCTTCATTGGACCGACATCCCAAGAGCTTCAATGGTCTGAAATCATAATATAGTAATATAGCAACACCCACTTAGAGATTATCATCGACAAAGACATGACATATCTTACAATATGTGTTTACCTATTAACATCACAACTTCACTAAGCAAACACTTCCCAAAATCCTGTTGTCCACTTTATAGGCAGCCTTCAATAAAAGTTCTTGCTGACATGTCCAGGCAACTAGCTTGAAGCTCTCTGGTAACAGTTTGTTGACGATGCCATCCTTTTCGGGATGTTAAAACAATGTGTTTCAAGGAAAAACAATGTAATCTAGGATAAGATATTGATTTATTGAGTGTAATACACCCTAAATAGTGTTATATAACTTTTTCATTTTTGTTTTGGGTCACCCAATAAATCATCCTGAGCAACACTTTCTGGCCTTTGTTCTGCTTCTTCTGCTTCTAATCTTTGTCTTTCAACTTCTGCTCTTCGTTCTTGTTCTTGTCGTTGTTGTTGTTCTTTGGCTTCCTGCGAGGAAAAAAACCCCGCGGTGATGGGTCCAAGCGTTGGGGTAAGAAACATCAAACGCGTGTTGGTTCCTATCTGCAGCCACAAATATATATAGGAATGCCTTAGGCAAACCCAAAGACTTGCGATGTTTAAGTCGCCCCCAACTGCGAATCCCATGTTAATCACTTATACAACCTGTCCTCACTTTTCAACTAAGCCTTAAATCCCAACACCTTCCCTTGCACTTCCCGTCAAACCACCCAACCAGCTCTCTTACCTTCCATGTAACCAGGAAATCATCCACTGAAAAGTACCAAATAGGAAGGATTAGGAAGGTTTGGATGGCTGTTTCTTCACTGTATATTGGTTGGAGTCCACAACAAAAACTCCTTGATGGCTCTTTCCTTTTCGCGGGCTTCACCTCGGTGTTATCAGTCAGAAACTTCGGGATTAAACGAACCATTGTTCTTTTGTTGTTCTTTGAAAACTCGGTCAATGTATAATATAAGGTATGAATTTGTACAGTATTTCTAGGTGCAATGAAGTGCAACTGTAATGATCTTTATTCATCTTCCACAGAGTTTCGTATTGTGAACATCTGTATTGCTGGATTACACCTTTTCCAGGATGTGGACGCTCCGCTCGTTCTACGAGGTCTGCTTGGCTGTAGCCAATGTCCTCAGCCCAGCTGAAATGTGATTCCTCAAACCATCTTGAAATCATGGAAGGAAATTTGAAATGGCATGAGAAATAGTGTCAAACAACATCAATGAACCTTCAAGGGCATCTAGATGTACTCCATACCCATTTCTTCTTATCTCTTGATGTTCTTTTCCTCTAGAGAAGGCTGCCAGCGAAGAGATGCCATAATGGCCCTATAGATCCCAGCAAAGTGGGTGCCTTAATGAATGTGAGTGATCTAGAATCTTTTAAAGGAGAGGAAGTCTCACACGACACACATCCCGAAAGTTTACAGTGCTTGAAGGGCCGACACTCCTCAAAACAACTGAAGCTTAGAGAAGTTTTGAAGCAACTGAGGAAGATTGAGAAAAATTATATAATTAGTTAGACTGAAAGTGAACGAACACATACATCATGACGCCTGTAATCCATTAAAATCATCTCATAAATGATCAATATCAAAAACAGAATGTGACATGGCCGTATGCGGCTGTATCACCAGAAACACCCGGCCGAAACCGAAATCAACCACTGTCCAAGGTGCTCCAAAACCAGCGCCATAACCAAAACTGGCCGCAGACCTGAGCCCAGCCAAGTTGGTCGAATATTGTTTCACACTGACCACCTGGATTCACTGTGTCACCCGCACGCAAGCTGTTGGATCTTATCCAAATTTGCTGGTTTCCATCCATTGCTGCCGCTTACCCGCATGACAGGCCATTCAAACAAAACACATTTGAGTCGAAGGTGATGTCACGTCAAACAAGGCAAATGGCTCAACGACAAACAACTAGCGTATGGCAAAAGTATTTCACTTTACTCTCTGCCTCTCTCTCATCGTGTTTCATTTTTTCACGGGAAATACTAGGTGCCTTCGAATGAGGGCAGCTAGAGCATTAGCCTTCTACTATGAACCTGGGTACTTGGCCAAACAAACTGATAGGGCTGGTCACCGTCTAAACGACGTTGTTTCCGTTGAACATGACCCAAGCTGTTGAGCCGTTGAAACAAGGACACAAACATCACTGAGTCATGGGATACCATGAAAACTCAGATTCACCTTGCAATGAGAACTGCCCCTTGGCCAGGCCAAGTTGCATCAAGTTCTGTCAGCCTTTGTTGTGTTTGCTATTTATTTACAAACGCATGTTGCTCAATTTGGCCCGATTATCGACTCCTAAGTGAACCATTTTCTGGAGACTGCCCAGCTGGATAAAGTTAGTACCCCCCCAAAGAAAAAAAATCATTCATACCTTGACTCCGGAACATGAAATATGGATCCCCCAAAAAGGTGCTGGTCTGGAAATGTCTGGAAGAGAGTTCCCCTGTCAAATGTCGACAACTTTAGGTCTCCGCCTTGAAGTGTGGAGAATGACCACAGATATGTTTTTTTATTTTGGGGATGGAAGGATTACAAACCACCAGCACAAACCAGCTCTTCACTTCATCACTGGGTGAAATCTACAGATAATAATCAATCCTTATATATCTTACTTTTTTTTGGAGGCCACTCAGAGGTTACCTTCAGAGCTGTGCAGTTTTCAAACCGTTGCAGCTGCTTGGTCTTTCTCTTGTTCTAAGTCAGCTCCTGGAAACGCCTCCAGGATTCAGCAAGAGCATCTTCTCGCCACACAAAGGACGAAAGGTAAGGTGCCAATGTGCTATTTTCCAATAGCATGGAATGTATGGCATTTGGCTAGTAATATGTTTTATCACACTATGCTGACACTCAAATGACACTTACATTGACTTACATCATTGCTATAATTCACATAAATTCATTGGTCATCATATGTCATCATTGATTAATCAATTAATCTTGCTATTTTTGATTCTTTGCTTATCTGTTTTTCTTTGCATGCCATACATTGATATGATGATCTGGACTCATCACTGCCACTCTGCTAC
Organism: Breviolum minutum Mf 1.05b.01; assembly: GCA_000507305.1. NCBI lineage: Eukaryota > Dinophyceae > Suessiales > Symbiodiniaceae > Breviolum > Breviolum minutum. Next base: position 111,504 of record DF240110.1, read on the forward strand.
CTGCTCCATTTCACAATGGAGGTGGTGAACGAACTCATCACTGCCATCAGTGCGCAAATACCTCACCCACACCCAGGAAAGCCCAGAAAATGATTCCTGCAGTATCCCAACGTAAACATACAGCAGAAGGATTTGAAGAGAAACATCTAATATACAGTACACATTCGATAGCCAAGAGCTTGATTCAAATTCAAAAAAAATGTACAGTAACAAATGCCACGTATTGCCACGTCACATGTCGTAGACCAGCTTGCCATCCTCCAGCTTGTAGATCCGTCTGGATCCTGTAGCAGTCCTCAGGCAACACTCTGGGGGTTTGCGATGAATGTCCCCCGTAGAAAAACCCATCATTCCCTGGATTTGTTTTTCCTTTTCATGCCCTTCCTTCAAAACACGCCATTGCTGTCACTAGCGTTGTTATGACAGTCGCTTGGAAACTGGATCAATAACTGCCCTGAAAGAAGTTTTCTTTGGCCTATCCTGCCTCTATGTGTTGCGCCACGGTAATTCCTGCCAAGAGTCTTTCCACCTGCAGATGGCCCTCGTTGGAAGCAGTCTTCAGTGTCTGCCACACATTCGAAGATGTTTTGGGCAAAGTCAAAGTGGGCAGTTTTGTAAAACCTGCCAGCGAATCTGCAAAGTTCCATGTATTCTACAACATGCCACCTGCTAGTCACAAACAATACGCAGAAGACCTCCTGAAAATTTAGATATACTACGAATGTTCACAAAAACACGAAACTCCAGTGCACAAATCACGGATCAAACAAAAAAAAATGAAATGTCACGAAACAAAACATGTATCCATGCACGATTTGATTTCAACCCCGACCATCCCTGACCAAATCTCTTTATTTACAGTCCGGCAAGTGACTCGTTGACACTGAAAGGATGGCTCAGCATAAGCTCAGCCTTTTTCACATCGCCTTCATCAGGCTTTGGTAAAATCTTCAAGAACCTTAGATATTGAAATCTTGCCTCCCAACACCCTGAAACTGAACATTGTGACACAAAATTACACATCAATCAAAGTCAAAACGAGTCTCATCAATTTGTGTTCTCCATTCGTAAAACGTTCTGCTCCGGCCTATCTTTTCAATCATTTCAAGCATCCGCACTTTCTGTGGTCCGTCACTTGCTTCGGCCAAGTTGCCCATTCTCAGCATGCATCGGTTTCAAAGTCTCCGCGTGCTTGGTAAATTGCTGCCAATTAACAACAATTGCAGGTTCCGTCCTGGGTGAAACGGTGAAACACCTTTCACCCTCCGTGTCTGAGACGATTGAACAACATGAAAAAAAAACAACACCCGGGAAAAAGGAGCAAGATCCAGGAAGGTTTATCATGGTTCATCTTGACATTCTACAACACCTTGATAAAACACCATGAGTTGTAGAAAACACCTGATAGAATGGTTCACCAAACTCACAATACATGCTCCTACTGCATATCACCATCCTTCAGACTTCATACCTCACTGATCCTCATTGTGAGATTTCAGTGTTGGTCCCAACAAAGGAAAACACATCCGAATGACTTGACCAAAATAGGGATGACACTAATATACCTGGAGCCTCTATACGGCTCCTATTGGTCAAACATCATTGCGCTTTTTTTCTTTGCCGTCCTATTTTGAATGTTGAATCTTTTGGTGCGGTATTTCTTGATCGAGCTTTGTATTTTTGGTTGCAGGTTGCTTTTTTTTGGGTCCAGATCAAAAAACATATATAACTGAAAGAAGGGCGGCAAGGTCTGGGATTGTATGAGTACGTTTCAAGCATAATTTCAAATTAATGGTTGTTTTCACACATATGCAAACATCAAATCATATACTCCCAGGAGAGTATTCAAAACAGTTTCTAAAAGAGTATGGATGTTCCCAACCATCACTCCCCACAAGTACCGGGGTATCCCAAAGTTGCTGCAAATCCCTGTCCTCAAGAGGAGGAAGGTGGAAGACTCCAAAAATTCAATTCCTTTGGGCAACACTTTGCCTTTACCTCAGTTTCCAATCCCTACGACAGGAGTCGATTCGGTATAGCTCCTCAAATCCCCCCCCCCTAAAAAAATATCATTGACAATAGCAAACTGGTACAAAAGCATCCAAAAGCAATTATCTAAATATATATATATATACAGACTGTAATTAGATGATAAATGATAATGATTCTGAAAGCCTTCAGTATTATTTGATGTTGATCAGTGTCAATACATCTAAGAGACGCGAACCGTCTTAGCTTCTCAGTCACTCCCAGCACCTAAACTAAGCGAGAGAGATATTGCATATGTATGTAGAATACATACAATATCTTTCTACATAAAGCATAAAACATAATACAAATACAATATTACATGAATGAGGCATCCATGAACCATCAACTACTGAATTCATTCTGTTGTCATGCCTTTGGCTAGCCATGTCTTTGGCAATTAAGTCACCTTTCCAAGTGCCAACAAGAAATGGTGTCCGAGCCATCCAAAAAGCAGTCAAGGAAGCTCCCTTAAGTGAGTCCTGAGATGACCACGTAGTCACGAAATGTCACGAAGTGCACAGCATCAAGATATATCAAGTATGTTGTCGTCAGAAGGGGAGGATGAAATGAAGGAAACTGATCCTGGAGGTGGATTTTAAATGGTTTATATAAAGTTTATATACAGTATTTCTATAGACATCTATAGACAATATGATCAATATTATGTTGATGAACTATTACAATACCTGGTAAGTTTCAGTGATGAATCAGGGCACCCAATTCTGGGGCACTAAAAGTTGACCTCTTGCTTCACCCTGGAGTTGATTCAGGTGAGCTGGTGGCCGCGTAGAAATTTCACCAAGTTTCAAAAGCCAAAACCACAAAGCTACAGCTACAAAGCACAGAATTTGAATTTGGAAAAGTATGGAAAAGTGTTGCTCTTCATTTAGCTGACTCAGTTGGTGAAGGTATGACCTGGTATGAATCCCCATCCAGACCCATTGGGAGAAGATCGTTAGAGGTTCCAGTACCCAGTGGCTGTAAATTTCATTACGCATCGTGCAGCATGTTTTGATCCACACCTTCTCAGGTGTGAAGTTGATGTCAAGCATCAAACGCAAGATTGAGGCCCAGAACCCGAAAAAACAACTTGAGCTTCCAAATCTTGAGCCAACACATCCATAGGAGATATGAAATACAGCATCAACATCTAGTGAAATCTCAGTCCCGACTACACAAATATCAGTCTTCAAAATGATTTCATATGCTTTCCACATGTAACTTCAAAATCCTGAAGACCAATGCGAGGGTTCCACTCTGAATACTAGCAACGACAAAAACACCTGTTATAAACAGGCCCAGTGACTTATGGCTTAGCCAAATCGTCTCGCACTTTCAATGAGCCTTTTCGGCTGTTAAGACACTTCCCATTAATTAATCTTTGCATAGTTCTCCATGAAGTCATGCACCCCTTTCTTAAACCCTTGATCCTGCAAGCATCACAAATACTCTCCAGGGGGAGACTCGACGGTTACCCCTCTTTTGTTTCATGCAAGCAGTCATGAGTCACGTTGACCGGTTCGAATTTGTCCCCATCAAAGAGGACGAAAGGTTCTAATTAGACAAACAGAATAAACAGAATGTAGGGTTATCTGTCCTGCCACAGGCACGAAGGACAAGGCATCAAAAACCATCACACACGCAACGGATGTAGACTGCTATTCCTCCTAAATCACATAACATCTATTAACACATTCAAAATTTCAACTTGAAAGTCAGCTGGCCAAACAACCCGATGTTGTATCGTCTTTCTCAATTCGCCACTGTCTCGGCAATTTTGTAAGTCCACAAACAAGATACTCCCGTAGCGTCAGGGAGGCAAAGGCCTGCGCCGTCAGGAACTAAGACAAAAAACATCCAAACTGTACTGGTATGACCAGCGAATAGACTCTGCTCTGTTGTAGTATCTGCTTAACATATTTTTGTTGTTTTTGTTGTCCGCATCAAAGGCATATCTGTGTTTCCAATGTGCCCCCTGAATACTTAATTTACACATGTCTCCACCTCATTCTTAAAAATATTCTACCAATCAAATTATGCAAAGATGATAGATTTTTTTTGGATTGGCAATTCTTCAAAAATCACAAAACAACTGCAGCACTGAGCAAATTAGAACCAGTCCTACACCCAAATTAAGGCAACTTGGTGGGAGGATTCCCTGATTCCATCTGCTGCTGCGGTGGAGATGCCTGCGACGTGCTGCTTCTAAAGATTCCACCTCAGAACGATTTTCACGATTTGCATGTTGGACATGTCAACATTTTGAAACCCGAAGAATGAAATAATGTAGATAGAATTGGGTTTGGGAGAAATGGTTTGGGGATGTTTAGGGGATTATTTGTCTGGGTAAAGATTAACATCTAAGTTTGAAGAAACATCAGGGAGACTGTCTGTGAACTTCAAACTGTCTTGTCTTTTCTCTCATCAGCAACAAGCAAAAAAGCTAACAGCTGGCAACAAAAAATCAAGGCACTATAGTCACTAATCTATCCGATAGGATCCATGTATGGAATGTTTACCTACATTTACCATCAATTTATGCCAAACATAGGCAAAATCCACCATCTTTTCTGAGTCGATGCCTCTCAGCCAAGCGACGCTGGAGCGGAATTCGCGTTTTGACATGACACGGAGGGCAGCGACCTGACCAAAAAAGAGGTGATGGAAAATGACCAGGAGAAATGGTGGCAGTGTCAACAAGAAATATTTGGGAATTCTTCCGAACATCTTAGACAAAGGATGATGAAATGATTGGAATGATAGTCTCTACTAGAACAATCAGGAGGATAGGTCTCTGAAATCACCAGCATAACGGCCGCTTCTGTTCAAGACTGGGCCTGGATGTGCAATCTCATCATTCAAATCCATGGGAGTCTACCCCCTAGACAAGTTTTTGATTGACACTGTGTCTTGGGAGGGTTGAGTTTTCAGGAGGGTACTTCTCTGTTCCCGAAAATGCACTTTCTGCGTTTGACGCAAAATCGTGGAACCCCTCCAAAGTGATTCTTCTTGGTGTCGTCCTGCCAATCTTCCGAGCTCAAGATAATTAATTAGATACTCCACACCTGCCATTCGTCTCTTTCTCGCAAGACCTCTTTCACATCCTGCTTCCAATGCTTCAACAAAAACACAGGGGGAGAGCAGTCCTTCAATGGAAAGTCACACATCACAGTCCTTCCGAAGATTGTCGCGCTCCTCTTCCAGGGTCTTGACCTTTTAAAAAAGAGAAGAGCGTCACATAGCGTCACATCATGGAGTCCTTGACCTTATGAAATCTCACCCTGAAATTGGGGGTCAGATTGACAGTAGTAAAATAGTGCCAGGCCATTCAATACATTATCCGATATCCATTGTCATTGATATACATATTATCTATATTATGTTTATATTGATGTTGAGTGATCTATTTGTCACATTTTGCAAGCCCAGCACTTCCACTATCTTTCAGGACTACGACTGGTGGTTTGTTGGCCTGTTGTTTGAGCTTCTCAATCTCGTCCTCTTGCATAAACACCTCCAGCACAGCACAATCAAATCGCACTGGAAGGTGATAATCATTGACATGAATGATCTGAATGTGATGGAACGTGAAAGGGTGTGTGTCTTGTTTTAGGAACTAAAAGCGTGACACATCTTTCCAACTCTTTCACGTTTTGGAAGACTATGGAAGAATGGATATGACATTTTGATTGAGTGCATGTTGAATGAAGTGACGCAGTGATGACATGTGAAAGAGGAAATCAAGTTGAGACCGCAACCTCGACAAAATAAATTTGGAGAAATTCTATCCAACCAGTTTGATATGTATGCAACCTCTATACAAACCCGAAAAAAACATGGGGTAATCATAGGCTAATCAATGCGAATCATAGGGGTAACATGGGGTAACCATTCATCGGAGTACATGTATATACATGCGAATTCATCAAGGCGGAGTACATCAACAACATCGTTCCAACATCATTCCACCACAATTTGTCCATCATCCCCACCTTGGAATTCCAGGCTTCATGGCGGTCTTCACACACCTGACAGTGTCGGCTCGAATTGGATGACCTACGATTCACGATTCACGATGGACGCTGAAACCCCTGAGCCTTCAGATCTTCAAGGAATTGCTTCTGCTGCTGGAAGTACCAAGAAAGATCTTGAGGCTCCTGACAACAAACTTGAATCAACTTGTCATAATCCTGGAAGTACGAGTATCTTGCAACATGTGTTTTCTCTTCACGGGTCATGGGTCATCTGCTGGAGTGCGCTCTGGCAGCAATTCTTTTGTTTAATCTATGTCTTTTCGACAGCTAAGCCTGAGTCTTTTGCCCAGGTGAAGTTGTGACCTCTATCCTCCATGTACTCCGCCTTGATGGACTCCATCTCGCCAAAGAGCCACACTCCGGTTTTGGTATTGGCAGAACTTCTCAGGAGTAGTGGCTGGTGAGTTTCACCCCAAGTCATGTCAAATGTCAAATTTTTGTATTTTCCAAGTTCATTAAGTCCTTAGTGATACGCAACTATGACCTAACAAGACAAACACCAATTTCATCCATTTTTCCACACTCAAATTTGACATGTTTCTTTTCCAAGCTTTGCCTTCGAATGCCGATTCTGCGCAGTCGATTCTGCGAGCAGTCGCACTGTCCTTGCTTGGTGTCTGCTCGGCCGCTCAGGTTGTGATCTGCAGATCCAGCAGGATCAGCTTGGGCGTCATGGTCGATGTCGGTTTCAAGCCTGATTTGAAATCCAACATGGAACAACATTGCTTTGGGAACAACATGTCAACATGTCCTGATTTTGTTGCACCTCCACACTTCATCAATTTTGTCAGTGATTCCACGGGCCAAATTTGAAAACCCTCCGGCATCCCATCTTGAAGCAAGTAGCTCATCTCGGTGTGTTCATGCTCCAAGACGTTCAACATGCCATGCAGCAGACGAAGAGGTCCTTCTTGACCAACCAGGACCCAAAGCGCAGCAACGACAACTCAACAGCAATGGGTGCTTGAATCAGTGTTGATAGGTCACTAGTCGTTTATGGTGCAACCCTTGTTCTCCGACTGGCATCAAATAGTATTTCAACTCCCTGGCCCAAACTTGCCGCCACCTGGGATGTATGATCCCGCGGCAATACTTGGATACACATGTGCGTGATTAACTATCTATCAAGTAAGTGGTGAAGGGTTTTCAGTCATCAACAATCGCTTTTCCAAAGTACATCATTTTTCTGAGATCTTTCTCCGACCCTTCATTTTACACTTTACACCGATATCGAGAATAATTATACAATTTTTCACAAGGTTTCTCTTATAAGAGGTATCCTTTCAAACGGTGGATCACATGTATCACCCAACCAACCCATCTAATCTCCTTTCCAACACCAGCTTCAAGGAGTGGAAAGCCTCCAGAGAAGCTGAATGACCCACGGACACATAACCACGAACATGCCTGGCGGCGCCAAGGTTTTTTTTTGGCTGGTGACTGTCTCGTGAAACACTGTTGTCTAACAACAATCAATGTATCTGTAAAATATGTGTAATACTTGTGATATAGATAGAATATATGAATATAATCAAAATGGTTCCTCAATGAGGAAGCAAAAAGTTATTAAGTGTTTTCCCTAAAATGTCTATCGCAACATGTAGAGGCTCAGTTGCTGAATGAGGCCGTTCATGGTGGGTCAATGAACTCTTACATCAAGTTGTCCTGGCCTCTTGAGATTTGAGTACATGACCTCTTGGTTGGTACGATCCAGTGCTGATGTAGCTTCATCCAAAACAGCGAAGGTCCTTGTCTCCAAACGACTTTAGAGCTGCAGCAAAAACCATTGGGACGTGGTACAGAATCGTGCTGAACTAGGCCTAAAAATGGTAGATTGTTCTGCTGATGTACAACGAACTTCATCAAACATGAAGAAAACACGCGACAGGTGGATAGCAACTCCATTTCTTAAGAGCACAGAAATTATAATATGCTTAGCTAAAAATTCAAACAACGAGTTTTTTCTGCCCGTTGAAAGAACTAGAAAGGGCTACTGGTTCATCTATACGATAACATTAAACGAAGTATCAAATCAACACAGGTGCTTTCAGCATTGTTTATGTGCCAGGCGCAAGAGGTACACATATTTTCCCAACAGTCAGCAAGAAGTTCATTGGTGTGCACCATTTTTTAACAACTCCAAACAACGGATTTTTGGTCCTCGAACTGGATAATGTCCCTTCCCGTTCTTGACCATCGAACATTGAGAATAGTCGTTTAAGATAAAATTTGGGTCTCAAAATTCTGCCTTAAAAGTCATCTCAAATCCAACATCTCGAATTTTGAGCACTTTCCAATTTTTTTCACTTTTTTCCCTCAAATCCAAGGCTTATAGTTTCCCTACACATTTCCCCACGAAAACCTATTGTAGGGTTAACCTCCATCCCCCCAACAACACCGAGCTGCGAGCGTTGCAACAACAAGCGTGCAAAACCCAGCCGTTGACGTTCGCCGCCACTCAAACAACTGTCAAAATCAATTGCCACATCGAGGCCTTGAAAAGGAATGGTATTGGCTGCAGTTTAAGTGAACGAAACTTGATGATATGATGAAGGTAATGAATATTTGAATAAAAATCATGAAGGAAAGCAATATAGTGAAGGTAATCAAGACAGTGATAAGTGATTTGAAAAGAAAGAATCATGATGGATATCTGGTATCAGAGTACAACTGCCGTGTGGTCAGGTGTGAACATGGCTGCCATGACTGCCATCAAGATCGGATATGGTGAGGGGATCAGATCATCAAACGATGCTAAGTCCAACAGATTCCTACAGGGAATCAGCGTTGAATGGCCCTATCCACCTGATTCACCTATTGATGGGATGCAGTATACCATTTCTCCATGTCAAAATCTTTCAACCAAAATTCACTGCCGGAGTCTTTTCCAGGGAGAATTTGTGATCCCGCAACAAAGCATGATGTTGACCCTTTGGCGATGTCTCAAATTGTAATACAGGCCTAAGAATCCATTGGTTTTCTATCACAATTAGCCATTTCTAAGGGGGATGTTTAGGTGATCTTGAAACGCAGCCATAATTTTCACTAAGGATGGCACCATAACGCTCCACCAAATAGGATAGGTTTACCTTGGAGAAGGCTCCAAGGATCTCGCTGTCACTAGGGCCACCTTGTTGTTCTGATTGAGCCTGACGGGCATGAAATCATCATGACATGATGACATTATGATATCAATAGGGGACATGAACATCAACATGGACATGGATGTCATGAGCACCAACACAAATCATCATATTTTTCAAAGTTGTTTTATTTCACAACCATCACCAAGAAACTGCCCAGCAAAATGCCAAAAACCTTTGTTTGATCGTAAGACAACCCTAGTAGCGCAATGTTGCCTTCCACCTTCACAACTCTTGCCTTTGGATACGTTGCATTTTCCCGCAAGGAACCAAGACATAGATAGGTCTCCTGTCGAAAGCTATATTGATAATACGAGCAATGACTTAACGAGGCATATATTCAACCAAGTATCAATCGCCACAGACTTTGCGATTGTGATTTGTTTGTGTAGCATTCGGCATTGTAGAATTGGAATCAAAGCATATCATGCCATATGATACAAGCAACCTATAGTGAACCGCTATTGATCCCGTAGTTTAGTCTCTACTTCCAAACTTCCAAACCATTTCTGCCGGCGAAAAGGTTGCTAGTCAAATCTTCACCAGGGCAAGGGAGAAGGTGGATGATCTTCCAATTTAGGACTCTGAACACTTTTCAAGGCGTGAATGTCCTGTGGCAAAAAGAACATCTCTTTTTGAGGGCAACGTCGTATTGTGCCACTGCCTGCCGAAGTACACAATACACAACCACAGGGTGATCATAGTGATCTGCTCATGAAAAAACAAGACTTTGATGATGATGATGATGATGATGATGATGATGATGATGATGATGATGATGATGATGCTGGTGCTGCTGGTGCTGCTGGTGGTGGTGGTGGTGGTGGTGCTGGTGGTGCTGGTGGTGCTGGTGGTACTTATGAGAGTAATGATGGTGGTAATGATGATACCGCGCGCAAGGCTGCTGGTGTTGCGCGTGGGTTCGCAACTTCAAATCGATGATCATCATTATCGTTTATGCCCATCATGACACACACACACACAGAGAGTTCCTTACCCTGAAGGATGGTATTTGCAGCATCATCCAATGATTGGAAAACATTGCAAGAACTGAATTCTATCAGTCTATTATACAATATATCTATCAAACCGTATCTAATATATAAAACTTACAGTGCAAGCCATACAGCTGTTCAGTATCATATCATCATATCTAAATTACAAATTTCACCATGTCTATAATTGATTAATATGCATGTAGCATACATATCTTTCACACTTGCATATATATCTTTGTTTAACTTTACCATAGAACATTATAGACACGTCTATTTTGCGCACGGAACCTACAATTAAATATGACCGAATGAATATACGGCCCAAAGCACAAACCCAGCACGTCCACCCATGCCTCCTCACTACTTGCAAGTTCGTCCACCCATGCCTCCTACTTACAAGTTTGTCCAGCTATGCCTCTTCACCCTGTAGGTTGCCAACCTACAGCCCTACAAGTTCGTACACCCATGCCTCGTACTTACAAGTTTGTCCAACTATGCCTCCTCACCCTGTAGGTTGCCAACCTACACTCCTACAAGTTCGTCCACCCATGCCTC
>DF240111.1:0-71873 GCA_000507305.1 Breviolum minutum Mf 1.05b.01
TAGCCTTAGGGGTAGGTTCGTTGCCACGATATTTGTAATAAGATTTTCTCCCCAAAAATTGTTTGGAAAATTGATTGGAAAATTTGTTGGAAAATTGGATGGAAAATTGGTTGGAAAATTTGTTGGAAATGTTGGTTGGAAATGTTGGTTGGAAAATTGGTTGGAAATGTTGGGTGGAAATGTTGGTTGGAAATTTGGCTGGAAATTTGGATGGAAAACTATGTTGGAAATGTTGGGTGGAAATGTTGGCTGGAAATGTTGGTTGGAAAAAATGTTGGAAAATTGGTTGGAAAATGTTGGTTGAACATTTGGCTGGAAAAAATGTTGGTTAATGGTTGTGAAATTATTGGGGAAAAAATCGTGGCAACCAACCTACCCCTAAGGCTATCCACTACTTATACATATATCTCATATCGCACACGCACATACACATGTATGTGTAACATGTAGATGCAATATGGATTGGCATCATTTTAGGTTCTCGGGGAGTGATATTCAAAACAAAGCTCTAAAGGGGATATTCACTGCAAAACCTGCCATTACTATTGCATTATATTTCATTGTTCCCCTTTCTTTAGGTCGGGTGGTTTTCACAGCACCAACTGGTGTCTCCAAATTGCTCGGTTCGCTCCCTGTGTGCAGGAAGCGCCCAAACCCAACCACCAACTATGATGGTTGAATCAAATATCAATACATACCTTGTTGAGAAAACAAAAGTATACAAAAGATTACAAAAAGGAACTACCCACTTATTAACAGAACCTGCTTTTCACTACTTTTAAGTACGGCAGCTAGCTTGTTGCACATGTGTGTGAAACCTGCGCTTTCACAAGGGCTTTCTTGGAGAGTGGAACGTTTTGGGCGAATTGGGCTTCCCTTGACAAGTCTCTGTCACCTCAAATGGTATCCGGGATGAACAACAAACTGAAAAACAAGGAAGCGCCAAGAGAAAATTCTGCAAACAAAAAAAAGTTCTGCTACTTCAGATTTGTATAGATGCAAAACCCCCAACAGTTTGCAGAACACAAAGTTGTACGTAAACATGTAACCTGCACCCTCTTCCAAGAATCACCCCGGATCAAAATGAACACACTGTCAGGACCTTCTGGTTTTATTTTGTAGTGTCATCCAATTTCCAACAAACATGCACTCCTCCAAAACCTCACATTGGACCCCTCACAACAAAACGGATGTTTGGAAGTTCCAAGGCCGTTTTTCAATAGTTGTTTCTGGTTCCCTTAGTAGGTGGTAGGTGATATATAATCCTCCAATTGGCAGTATCTACCACTTATATACCACTTATATATTGCCAATTGGGTGATTATATATCACCTACCACCTATTAAAGGAACCAGGAAACTCCATTGATTTTTCGATAATTTCTGGATCTTGGTCGTTTCAGGTTTGATTCACAGCCTTTTTTTTCAGGAGGAAAAACTCCCATCTTCCAAACTTCCACGGGGACCTAACGGAGCCACTTTCGCCAGCTGTTTGAGGTTGGTTATCATGGAGCACCTTAGCCATCAGCTATGAAGCTTGCAACTCATGGGCTCCGACGTGTTACAAATGGAGGTTATAGGGGGCCCCAAATGGCCGAAAATAAAATGGACAACTGGGGTGAAATAACACCCCCACAAGCGGAGTTAATTTCACCCTACTTATAGTTGATTTTTTGCCCATCTTGTAGGGAAACGAGCTTTCCAAACGCGAGGGGGGAAGCAAAAAGTCGGTTTTTTTCACTCTCAAAGTGAACAAATTGGGCGAGGCAAATTTTTGTTTGGGTATAGGAAACCAACTTGGACTTTTAGATCTCGGGGACGATAAATTTGCCTAATGATACAGTTTTTGATATCGCTATGTACAATGAACAAAAGATAGCATCAGGATCATTCAGAATGACATGAAGATTTCTATCTCTGAGGATTTTGAGGTTAGGTACGTATTTGTGGATTCATTGAGAGGTTTGAATTACAAGTCTTGTCAGATCTTTGGTCGCCCCCAAAAAATGGAGAAACACCTGCGGTTGAAAGGGATAGACGTGAATTAGGGCGGGTAAAGGTTCCTGCCATCTTGACACTTTCATATGCAAGTTTGCTATCATACATTCTTGCTATCATAGTGAACATCTTTTTTTTCCCAACTCAACCAGTTGCCTTGCTTACAGAGTCACACTTCAACAATCAAAGAACATTGAATGCTTAGCTTTACTTACTAATTATTTGGAACCTCTAAGTCTTGAAAGAAGAGGAACATACTGTGGATGAAAAAAACGAAAAAGCACCTGAGATGTGTAGAACAGAATTACTTAAAACAAATCATCTAAGTGAATAATTTGGATGTGGCCCCCCTGTCCCAATTTGATAAGATTGACCATCAGGATTGCATATTTAGTAGGGGATTCCTATAAAGCTTCGGAAATTGCCACTGCTACTGGGTCCCGGGGTCACACCAAATGAATGCTCTATTTCACCAACCCCGAACATTCCTAAAATTTTAGGCCACAGGAGGAAGGAAGGATTCCCGGATCCTATACGCTACCTGAAAATAAGGCTTTTTTGGTAGTGACGTCGCGAGGGGAAACTTTACATGTCATCTAGTTGGTGGTTGAACCAACCCCTTTGAAAAGTATTAGTCAAAATGGGAATCTTCCCTAAGTAGAGGTGAAAATAAGAAATATTCGAAACCACCCCCTAGTTACATGTCATATTCTATCATATTCTGAAACTCGGTATTTATAGTGTCAAGAGCATATTTTACCCTATAGAACTGCTGGGAGGGCACCCCCGTGAAAGATAGCATGGGATTAATCATTATCTATCACCATCTAAGCATTCATTGGTGGTGGGCTTCCCTTCTCATTCTAAGGGGTAACAGCCAAGGGTTCCTGCTTAATTCCTTTGAATATTGTAAATGTTCGAATACTTGGAGGATCATCCCAGTTCAATCATGGTTAGTAAGTCCCCTAAGTAGGGTTGTTCCCCCTCCACATGGCTTCTAAACGGGAGTTATTAACCACTTACTAATTGGATTCCTCCAAGTACTGTCCTTTTGTCTATGTAACTCATGTGGAAATAAATCTCTCTCTCTCTCTCTATATGTAAATGTTTATGTTTGCACAAATGTCAACCCTAGTGAAACATAATCTAGCATTTGATGTAGATATGTGAAACCCCAATAAAAATGGCATCTCAGCCAGAATTCAAAACCATCAACCATGACTAACTATGATTCCACGTACATCAAAGAACACCACCAAAACACCACGCCGCACGCCTCGCACTTTGACTTCGAACCGACACCGAGGAACAACAATATGATCGGGAACACGATGCAAAATCGCACGATGTTCTGAGGTGGAAAATCATGGAAATGATTGACAATCTAACACAGCTTCCCTGAACATGTGGTCAACACCTGTGAGAAAAAAGGTGAAACAAACTGCAAACACAACAAATAACAACAGAGTAGAGGGATGGTCCATTGGCTGTACTGAAACAATCTGGAGGGGGATTTTTGGACAAATAGATCGAAAAAACCTCTTGATCCAAAAGTTTACTATAGACATCATGGCTTCGAAGCCATGTCCTCCAGGTTGCCAGCGGTGAAGACACAAATGCTCCAAGGATACCTATGTTATGGTATACTAGTTGGTGGTTTCAACACCTGTTGAAGAAAATAGTCAAATTGGATCATTTCCGTGAAAGTTAACAATATTTGAAACCACCACGGAATATATCTTTGCTGTATTTGGATCGAATTCTTTGTGGGAGATATAGACAAATAGATCCCATTCTTGTTAGCCATCTGGAATTCTACAGTAAAAATTCTAAAAGGTGTTTAAAATTGTGATTCGGAGCCAACACAAGTTCCCAAAAAAACACTCACAAATTCAAGGTGCAGAGTGTAGAGTGCTGATGCATCCGTTTTTTTTGGCTTAAAATCAATTGTTTAGTGAGGTGGCATGGTTGGTTTTTAAAATTCCTTTCCATGAGTTGCTCCAAAAACCAGTCAAGCCATCTCATGTTTTAACAGTTCGCCCCTGAAAATTTACCATCTCAAAAGGCAGGTAGTCTTCCAGTCTTCCAACCAATATCATTCAGGGGCTATGTTAAACTATCAAGCTACTATTCTTCATACTCAGTCAACAGCTTACACCCCCGAAAACTAACATGTCCCCTAAAGGGACTATTTCAATAGGAAATACATCTTCCAACCAGTGATTTTTAGGGGACATGTTGGTTTTCCAGGGAGTAGGTTTGAACAAGAAAAACCCATCGACCAGGAATGCGAAAACAAAAACACATCCACCCGGCACCCAACGGATCCACCAAACGGATCCACCAAACGGTTCCTCTCCTCGTCCACGGAAGGCCCGATAAAGGATGAAAGGCTCTCCACTAAAAGAACGGTGTACACAAACAAACCACCTGCAGTTTTTGGGGCCCAAAAACCAGTGGTAAGTACTTGGAGGATCATCCCAGTTAGGAAGTGGTTCATGACCATGGTTAGTATTCGCCCCCTGACTGGGGGAACCTTCCCCTTCCAAATGGCCTAAAAGGTTACTAACCACTTACTAACTGGGATGATCCTCCAAGGAGGCTCCATAACTCCCGCCTTTTTGGGGTGAAATGAACAACTAGGAAGTGCAGGTATAGGCTATAGGGATTAATTTCTCCAGTTTAACCCATCTATTTTTCGGCCATTTATAGGGCTGAAATAACTCCATTCAGACTCCATTCATAAATAGTAGGGGCCCCACCTTGTGAAAGGATTGGAGTTTTCAAGAAAGTGTTTCACGGATTTTGTGCTGGAGATATTAAGAAAACACGAGAAGAGTTTATTAGTACAACTTGGGTCCACCCCCACTTAGTAAGAGTCACTATTAGGATGATAATTTTTGTAGTAGGGAATCCCTATAAACGAATATTTGCCACTGCTACTAGGTGCGTGGAAAGTATACAGTATCATAAACGCTTAGTAACACCAGGATTTTGAGTGAATGAAATATCAGCTAGTTACAAACCATTGATCCTAAAAGTTACCCTCCCTGAACCTAATATACAGCAACCCCTAAAAATGGATGGTTGGATCACGATCCTTTCCTGTTTGGGAACGTCTATTTCCAATGCGTTTTTCAATAGTTTTGGGCAGGGTAAGGGGCAAACACTTCCAGGGCTTGAAGGAACATGTGGAAAAAAAAACACGTATACCACCGACCTGGAAAGGATTGATGGCGATCGCCACGCCCATGTAATGGTTTATCATTTCCCCTTACTTTTCGCCACCTTACTTGGGAGTGGCGATCGGATCCCATCGGGCCATCGATCCTTTCACCAAACTTTAGTGGGATTGATCAAATAAACTATGACCTGTCGAGGTGGATGTCTGAAACGTCAGTAAGAATCATATGTGATCATCACTAGTTGGTGGTTTCAACCCATCTGAAAAATATTAGTCAAATTGGATCATTTCCCCAGGTAAGGGTGAAAAAAAAATCTTTAAAACCACCACCTAGGAATCATATGTGATCATCAGTTTGCTTGATTCAATTGGCGTTGAGTGATCGGTTCCGTTTCCTTCGCCATTTGTTGCCCTCCTAAAACTTACCATTCTTGGGAGAATACCGGGGATGTATTCTAAACCCTCCCTGAAAATCGACGTATAGGCCATTCTAAAAGGACATGTCATCTTCAAAAAAAAAAACCATTTTCAGCTCTATAGGGTGAGCATCAGTTCCCGAAGTGTGATTCAACCCTCTCAGGAGACGAAAGGCACCCAAATCCATGGAGATCGAGTCCGGTATGCGCCACTACTAGCAAGGATTGCAGAATTTTGAACTCTCGGGGCTAAAAACGAGTTTGCGGTTCCAACAAGTGCCAAAACCAACATTGCAAGACTCGGCCACAAGAAAAACACCAAAAAACAGAAAAGAAACTATCCTATCCCCTCAGTGTATGGTCCGTTTGCCTAGCTTTGGGTGGTTTAGATGGCAAAAACAGGTAAATGCACTGTCGATACACTATTGTTTAAATCACTCAATGCCAAATCAAGTGCAGAATAAACAAAAAAAACACTCACAACACAATGGTATTTTCCTCCCAATCGCTTAAAATTTCATTTGAACAAAAAATTTTTAAAAAAATATCCAGCTGTACAAACACATTGCCTTTTTATCATATCATTATCTATGAATGACATGTGTCTGAAAGGGGGGAAAACCAAGGCCCATGATCCTTGGATGGCATGATGCCGAGGCACCAATGGCATAGCTATTCCTCACCCACCGAAGCATAAGCGGCTGTCAAGTCCCCAGCGGCTATTTTGGGGATCCCTACCCATATACCATCGTCCATGTATGTATGGTGTATTTACCTACATTTTTCCATAAAAATCAACCATTCATGTACTAGTTAACTATGAAATACATGGATGGTATGGGCAAGGAATCCTGCCAATCACCGTATGTCAAAGGATGATGAATGGGGTGGGTCTATTCAATCACCGATCCACAAAACGCATAGGTCTTTTTAGGTTCGATGAAACCATTCACAGAAGCTGATATTTGATCCCTATAGGGTTAGAGTTACAAACATAACATTGCTGTTTTTTTGTTGGAAGCTTCCTTTTAAGAACCAGAAATGGCTTTAACTAAAAAAACAAGGGTGGAAATTCCTGGAAATTCCCGCTATGTAATACAAATAAATTCCCTAATGAGTTTTCTCCCCGCAAAAACGACATGGAGGAAGATGAAAACGGCCCCTTGGAAGATGAAACGCATCTACAACAAAAATCAATTTTCAGGTTCCATGTTCAATCAAGGGTGATTCCAGGGACTCCCAATGATGGGACCCCCTTATTTTAAGCTTCCCATACTATTTCCATACCATTCCCATATCTTTAGGGACTCTTGTGGGAGTGGTAGGGGAATAGTATGGGTAAGGGGTCCCATTGTTGGGGGGTCCCTGAAAATCCCACTGACTCAATTTTGGTGATGTAAGGTCATATATTAATTATATTTAACTATCAACCATATCTTTCCCAGCGTGTCATCTGCTTACTTCGGATATGCTGTGCTGCATGACAACTCACCGTTTTTAGTGATCACTCGTGAGCTTCTATGACCATGTCATCGCTTACAATGTTGCATCCAACTGGAAGCCTCCATATACCCCCGTGGCAAGGATCGATGGCGAACGCAAAGTCCCACTCCCATTATATAGTCTTGGGGAAAATCATGCCTTACTGGCCTTCACCACCTTTTAGGGCTTTGTTGCCCCATGTACTTTCACTATTTGGCGTTTTCAAGTTAGGAGTACATCCAGGTGATATCCAATACTTCACATTGAAGAAATGTGTGAAACTCAAGGGATGCAATTTTTGGGAAATTTTCAGCCAAAAATGCCTCCGAATGCAAGCACCAGACTTCACATCAAGAAGTCTATATTCTGGTTAATCATCCAAACCCCCCAAATGTACCCCCCCTCAGAAATAAGGGTTTAATAGGGCCTTATCAAGGGAAACCACTGGTTAATAAGCTGTGATCATAAGGCCTTATTTCAGGGGGTACGTTAGGGGGGTTGGTTGATTGGTCATAACTGCTAAAACCAACCAACATACTTGAGTTTGGGAATTGTCAGATCAAGATAGCTACTGTTGATGGAAGAAATCCTGCACCAGTTGATTGGTAGTTTATCCCAGTATTTACAGGTTTTTTACATCCCAGGAGGTAGTTAGTATGACTCACCACGGTTCAGGACGCCTACCAAGACTCTTCACAATGGCCAGCACTGTTTGTCCTCCTCCGCCATATGCTGCACCTTGTAGGTGATATCGACCGTTTTTTTGAAAGTTGAACTGTAAACCACTACAAGGATGCCCCAGGAATTGATGACATGGATGGTAAATGGGTTAGTACCTATACAAAAAATGGGATGTATTGTGGTCAATACCGACTTACTCACCTTTTACTAACTTCCTGGGACATCCTAGTAGAACTTGCAATCCCTGTTGGCGTATCAATATATACTTATATACCCAGGAAGTCCAACGACCAAACGGCTTGCCCATTGGTAGGATTGGGAATCCTGAATCTATGGATTTTCCTAAATGACCGTTCTTTGTTTGGTCTTGGACTGCCAGGGTATACAATGTTCGATTAGTTGGGTGATATTTCAACAAAAAAAACGAGCACGTGCAAAGAGCCGGAAAAAAGGCCATCTACAAGAACCAAGTGTTGAGTTATGCGGCTTAAGTAGTTTACTTAAAGGCTTTTGTTTGTACTTCAACCTCTCACGTGACAATAATCTCTCACCAAGTTCTTTAGGAACCTGCTCTTTATGTGAAAGTTCACAACGATCACCTGAAAATTCATGCTTGGAAGACAATCCTTTTTGGGAACTTGGGAACGCTGCCTGCCCGGTTCTACGATAGTTTTTGGGAGAATCTGTGACTTAGGTGGCCCGGTGACCAAAATCCTTCAGATTCACAGGATTATTGCTACATCTCTTTAAAGTCTAGTGAACTTAATCAGCCAAAGGACCATAAAAAAAGAGTTTCAACTTCTTTTTTGCTACGTATATCAAATGTGTACCCTCCCTGAAGCTAACAGTTCACCCCTGAAAATAAGCCTCCCGAATAGGAACGTAGTATTCCAAGCATCCGTTTCTAGGGGCTATGTTAGTTTCAGGGAGGGTAACACCCAATATTTTCAACTTAGCCATTGGCTGAGTCAGTGAACAAACGGGAAAAGAATCAACCACCTGAAGTAGAACGGCGCAGCGTTTGTGTGGAACGCCCTTCAAACCGCCCTGACTTTCGCATTTTCGGTCACCCTGAAAGTGACCGAAGAAATATGAATGGACTTTGTAAATTACATATTTGTATATACAGTAGTAAGTAATTACATATTAATATATCCAAATCAAACATTATACAGTAAATGTATTTGCATTCTTGACATCACATTTCTATCACCCGACCTTGTTTTTGTTCTTATAATTTTTGGCTGGCATCTGGAAAAATAAAAAAAACAATTGTAAATAAATAAAAAACTAATGCCCTTTTGTGTCAAGATGTTGCAGTTCAAGGCGCTTGCAATATCCTCGTAATTGCTGATGGCACCTTTGGCCTTTCCTGTGCAAAGCTCCTGAAACTTCAGGTGCGGGGAGCACATCATGATTTTCCAACCCCCACGGCCCCACTTCTAAGTAGTAACCGCCACATGTAAGCCATTCAGGCCATTTGGAAGGGGAAGAACCCCAGTTAGCTGACGTACTAACCATGGTTGTAAAAGTTTCCAAGTCCTACCAAGGTAGGCCCAAAAACCAGCAGTTGCAAGTAGGGGGCCCGAAATAACTCCCCTGATTTCAGGGTGAAATAAACCCAGTTACACATTTACGAGGCCATTTGTTGTGGTTTTAACTCCATTTGCACGGTAGGGGTCCACCTTGTATGTTTAGTTTTTGGGGGGGAAGTAGCTCCCTTTCTATCTCAAACCTGAATCATGTCAATTGTTGGGGGTAGGGAAAGAAGTTGGTCATGGATATTGGAAAGATATCCATCACTTGGTAAAGCCCTTGCGGTCCTTTCCAATTCCCTTGCGAAAAAAGTCTAGCTTTTTGTTTTGAAAAGATTTTTATCGGTCCCTAGGGTAGAAGTAGAAATCACGATTCAAAATGCTCCTATGTAAATGACGATTTGTATAGATAAGCCCTGATACTAATTCTAAAGTGCCATTTGAAAAGGCGGCGATCACATATAATTACATTTAGATCTCGAAGGGAAATTCAAAGCTTTTCATAAAGAACTACCCTCCAGGAAACTTATCATTCCACCTTTGGAAAAGGAATATCATCTTCAAAGTGTTTTGGAAAGGGATATGTTAGTTCCCAAAGCGTATAGAAGTTTGCAGCTTTCTCAAAGTCTTCCCCAAATTCCATCATCTTTCACTAACATAAATCCCTGAGGTTAGCGAATAAACAACGTCGACCAAATGTCACACCGGAGGGTCTATTGAGTCTCCGCTCATCTGCATGGCATCCGCCGGTTGGGCACTAGTTGGCCCTCCAAAACAACTAGATGAAGAGCAAAACATCAACTCAAATACACGCTGACGCTACATTTGTTTTCGTTGAAGAATTGGGAAAATACTCATCATTTCAAACACTACTCCTGGAAGCAGATGGAAACGATCATCTTACCCCAAACTATTTGCAAGATCTAGCCGAATTAAAATATTTCACGAACCTAGATTTCCCTGAAGTAAAGGAATTTCCCGAAACCTCAACTGGCTTTTAGAGGCCCAGGTCGTGTGAGGTCGCTATAATTTGACCAGCAGGATGACTCAATCATTGATAGCGGAGTTGTTGCAGGCCCAGGCACCGCCAACTCACATGATGCGATCATCAAACGACCTGTTTCCTCAGCGGTTAAAAGATAACGGAAAGGACCTGATGCCCAAAAACCATCACCCAGTAGATGCGGAAACACCAATAAAAATCCCGCTTATTTTCTTTGCCCCGGGATTTTTTTAAGGGGGACCTCAACTGGTCAATGCTGGATATCTATGTTTGTTTCCTTGCGCTAATATATTTTCCAATTGAAACAGGCTGAAGCTTTAAAGCCACCTTGGTTCATCCAGGAAGCTATGACAACCATAGCCTTACCCCACTGTCAAACAAGGCCTCCCTGACCCTGAAACGAACAGCGAGTTTACACCTGAATGGCTTGGAAGATGAAATTTATTGCTGACAGTTGCCTATTTTCAGGCAAAGAACTGTTAACGGTTTGGGGAGTGTAACATAGCTGGCTGAAATATTGTATCCCCTAGGTCAACAGGAACACACGTTTTGATTGGTCCATGTTGGCCCAACCTACCATGCTGAATCACTGCCCGATGGGTTTTTTGTTGATTCTATATAGGTGTTTCCAAAAATAGTGGTAGCCTTAAAATGGATGGTTTATAATGGAAAACCCTATCAAAATGGATGATTTGGGGGTACCACTATTTTTCGGAAACATCCATATGTTACCTAGTATTTGTTTCACAAGAATTAGAAACAAACAAACCCATCCTTACCAGAATCAAAAGAAATCCATGCAAACATTGTCCATTGAAAATGTCTGGTGGTATTAAAATTTTTCAGTGCTACCAACAAAACAACATCAACCTTTTCCAAGCGTTTCGCCACACTTGTCACATGTCCTGCAGTTCTAAACCTTTAAAGATCAAGTTGCAAAGCAAACCAAGGCAGAAATTCCCTTGGCGGTTTTCGACCACGTCTTGAAAAAAAACAATCCAAAACCAAGGTGATTTCATGGTCTGGAAGACAAGCTTCTTCCATTAAAAGAATAGGTTTTGTGGGAGGCTCCCCTGGAATTTTGTTTCATTATATATAAGGCCTTGCAAGGCACCCAAACTGTCTTTGGACTTCCACGGAGTGATCCCTTTTTTTGAGGGAGGGATTTGACCCTCTCTGAAAACGAACAAAGGCGCACCTGACAGGATGCCATGTTTTTCGGATGACGACCTCATTCAGGTGGATATTTGTTTGCTTTACGGAGAGTAAAAGCATAATTTTTCCACAAGTTAAAATGACATAAAAATGACATCAAATATGACATGACAGTGAAATATGTAAACCCTTTTCTTTCGTGATTTTTTGTGGCCGAAATATGGAACCTCACATCATGAATTCTGTCAACACACCAAAATGTTCAAGACATTTCCAAACGAACCTGGCTACTTAGTACTCTCATGAGGTCACACAAGGGACTTGATTTCTACACTACATACTTTGTGCTCAAAGGATGATATATGCTGATACAGTCCCTACAACTAGCATAGCCCTGAAAATAGGCCATCAAAAATGGAAAATGTAGTCTTCCAACCGAGCCAATCATCCACCCTCTCAGCCGGTTCAAATCATCGACTCAACACATACATTGGGATACATTGGGTGGGGATACCCTCCCTGAAACTAACATAGTCCATCATAGCCCTAAAAATAAACCCCTGGAAAAGGAGATTCCTATTGGACACCACCATTTTAAGGAACGGATGTGATCGTTCCCTGGAGGGCATCTTTTTGAGGCGATTCTTTTTTTCCAAGGTGCAATGAGTGTCAAAGCCAAACCCCAACCATTCAATGCCATGACCTTGGGAAAAACCACAATTCCTGAGTGCGGAAGATTCCGGTCGATGATTCGCGGGTTTCGTTGATCCAAATCCGGCCCAATAGGATCCATGTATGGCATATATTTACCTTGATTTGGTTGATTTTTTATGGTATGGATGAATATACCGATAATATACCCCATGGTCAAAGTACATGGCACAGTCCCCAAAAGGTAGGTTAATACATGGCTTAAATAAACCAATACGTGGTAACTGTGCCATCTACTTTTGCCCTGGTGTAGGTAAATATACCCATTGCAAATAGTTTCATCATGAGCCAATGCATGACCACACCTGCGCCAATGCATCCGATGACAAAATTCGCAATCGCCTGCTGATGGGTCCCGGCAAAACTCACCCATTCGGAACGGTGTGGGGAATCCCATCCCCGGCAAGAAAGCGTGGCAACAAAGAAACTTCCGTTCCATCACCCAGAGGATCCATGGGATTGGTATATTTACCTACATTTATCAAACAAAACAATCAAATGTAGGAAAATATACCATACATGGATCCGATGGGTCATACAAATTGATGCATCCATACCAACAATCAAATGAAATCCATCTAATCACCTAAATGTTTGATCAAAACTGAACAAAACAGCTAAAAAACACACACTATCAGTATGTGGTTCCTTTTTCTCTCTAGATTTTAGGTGGTTTATAAAAATGTAGGTAAATACATGGAAAATCCCCCACACCTCAAACGCCGTGATCTTGGCCACCGTGTCTTCGCCAAACTCTTCCTTGGAGGCCAAAACTGTTGTTGGATGTTGTTGGTTTGTTTGTTTGGTTGGTTGCTTGATTGCTCGATTGCTTGCTTGCTTGCTTGCTTGCTTGGTTGGTTGGTCGATTAGTTGGTTAGTTGGTTGTTCGTTGCTGCGAAAGTTGCAACGAGATTGATCAGTGACCAAAACTCTGGGGATGTTGCCTGGCAAACTACCCAGTAATATACAGTGAGGCAAATTGTAAGGATCCCGGAACCTGAACCAATCCGGATTTCATGGTTCATGTCATGTCAGGGCGAGTTGTTTCCGTTGCTCAGTTGGATGTCACGGAAAAAACTCGGATATACTTTCAATTGACATACTGGTTGTTTAATAGGGGTCCTTATTTCATGGTTTATGAAGTAATCCCACTGTGTAATATACCCTCCAAGGAACTTACATATCCCACCTGGGAAAGAGGAACATCATCTACAAAAGTGCCTTTTTGTGGGGGATATTTTTAGTTCCCACCAGGGATATCCCCTATCCTAAACAACCTAGGGGACCTTTTTTGCATTACTCAGATGTCAAGATTCAGCCTCAGCCTTGAGAGCTTTGGAAAAGGTCTCATCTTGCATGGCCACGGCCGCCGTGACGGAGGCACGATACAACGATCTGCGGTGAGAGGCGCAAGGCTGGTGGATGGTTGGTTGGTTGGTTGGTTGGTGTGTGTGTGTGTGTGTGTGTGTGTGTGTGTGTGTGTGTGTGTGTGTGTGTGTGTGTGTGTGTGTGTGTGTGTGTGTGTGTGTGTGTGTGTGTGTAGTGTGTGTAGGTGTGTGTGTAGTGTAGTGTGAGTGTAGTAGTAGTGTAGTAGTACTATAGTACGTAGTACGTAGTANTACGTACGTACGTCGTACGTCGTCGTATCGAGTCTAACGATACGTGCGTGTACGACGCGTGTCGTGTGTGTGTGTGTGTGTCGTGTGTGTGTGTGTGTGTGTGTGTGTGTGTGTGTGTGTGTGTGTGTGTGTGTGTGTGTGTGTGTGTGTGTGTGTGTGTGTGTGTGTGTGTGTGTGTGTGTGTGTGTGTGTGGTGTGTGTGTGTTGGTTGGTTCAAAAGACAAATGAGCTTACTACCAACCAACCCATCTGAAAAATATGAGTCAAATTGGGAATCTTCCCCAAGTAGGGGTGAAAATAAAAAAATATTTGAAACCACCACCTACCCTTCCTCCCATAATCATGTTTTTTTCGTGGAAAATGGCTGTATCTCCAATATCATATGTAGTTTTCTTTCATTTATAATTTTCAAGTGGAACCATGATTAGGGGAGAAAGGCTAAAAAGTGATATCATATCGCTCATTATGCATATATAAATTTGAAAAAAAATATAACATGATTTGAATTGATGCATGTATTCTTTAAAAAACAAAATATTGTGGAATATGGAGGGAAACGTCACATCATCCTCCAACCGCTCAAAGTGGCTATCCCCTAACCCACCCCATGGTTTCATGGGAGCATCCCGGAGCATCACGGAGCACCACGTGACCTCCGTTTCTTAACTTCCAACCTTGATAGTTAAATGTATGGTACCAATAGAGATCTCTATTAATTCACAAGGATATGGAAAAAAAACATTATCTCAAAAAAGAAAGTTTCCAGTTTCCGACATCTCAACGATATATGTTTATATATGTTTTGGAAAAATCCATCAAATCAAAGTAATCAAATCTTTTCTGTAAGCGTTTTTTTGTTCGTCTCTTCCCTGGCTGCAGGGACCTCATTTTTGTCGAAGAGTTGATGATTGACCTGAAGCCGCAAAAACCCGTTCCGATGAAGAGGTAAGGAACTACTCCCCACAAGCAACAGCCATTTAAGGGGCCCGGAAAAAAAACACCATCAAGTCAACTAGTCAAATTGGTCAAACTATGTCAAACAGTCAAAATATATCAAAATTTCCCCTGATTTTTGGAAGGAAAACCTGTAGCAAAAATGGTGAAAAACGAAGACTAAACTTTTGCCTTTGAGTTTTTGCTGTTGCCTCTGTTTGTGACAAGCTCCGGGACGGATACTGCGAGTGAGAATGGCTGGAGCTACAGAATTTTCAACAAGTGGCAATGGGTTTCTTGAAGAACGGGCTTGAGGAGGATCATCCTATTTAGTAAGTAATTAGTAGTCAGCCACCATGGCTAGTAAGTCCCCTAACAGGGGTTGTTCCCCTTCCCAATGGCCTTTCCATGGCTTATACATGGGGGGTTGCAAAGTACTTACTAAGTGGGGGCCCATCCTCCAAGTAGGTTGTGGCATTTTTTGTTGGCTGCAATCTTCAATGAGACCATGCAAATACTGAAATATAAGTGCCCAACCCCCAACGGGTGCCGGGTTTCCATCATCGGTATTTTTTGGCACGTTGTTTTTCGTTGGGCTTTCCAAAGGTGAGAGATGTACCTCTCAAAATTTTCATTGGATAATCTTGGTGGTCTCAACACAACAAACAAAAGGTGTATGAAATAGGCTTCAATATCATACTGTTGATGGTTCAAAAATCCTACGCCAGTTGAGCTTGGATAGTTTCCTCCATGATTTACTAGTTTTTTTTGTCATACCAGGTGGTTAGCCGGATTTCTTCCAGCAATAGTGCCACAACTTTTAAAGGCAAAAGTTAAGAAACTGTATACTTAACTCATGCGAGATATGTAATTCCTAATCAACTGATGACCATATTTTCTTTCTTCATCAGCTTCAGCGAAGGTCCCAGACACTTCCTTGTCCTTCTTGGTGCTGCCACTGGAGCTTCTACTTCGAAACTGCCCGCCGTGTCGGATGCCATGGTCACCAGGCAGCCGGAAAAACCGCCGTGGTGCGGTAGGGTTTTTGGACAAACGAACGGCTGCGGAGATGAGTTCAGGTGATGTGACTTGGAGAAAGGATGAAACAAACAAATTCAACATCTGACTTGCTGATTCAATACTCCAATAGTTCTGAGCCAATTGACAAAAAAAAACTGCACGTTTGACAATTCCAGCTTTTTTTCACAAGCAATCGCAATCAGGGCCCCAACAAAAAAAGAAAATAAAGTAGCAAGTAGCAAGTAGCAACCTGAACTAGCACCATTTTCTTGAAGTTGGTTTTTTGATCAGATTTTCCACTGCCCGAACGAGAAACATCTCTGATCCAAAAAAGTTGCCAAGGACTTTTACGGAGGGTCATCCTATTCCGCTGTTGCACCTGGAAATGGGATCTCGGCTATTTTGGTTTTACATGTTTTGGGCTGGGTATTTACACCTCATTCAATATATATATATATATATTAATTAAATGTGATTTTAAGTGCATAACTTGTGGATTTTTTTTTTGGGCTCATGATGCTCATCTTGATGCCTGTTTTGATCCTGCACTAGCTGGCAGGGATGACAAGAAAGACCTGTAACTATTGGGACAACAAAAAAACACATGCCCGAATTCAGCCATCAACAGCCATGGACAAGACCATGAGGCGATGCATACATCCACCCCATATGAAGGTGACATGAACGAAGACACAACAAGCGTTTCCAACACAACTCACGTGTACTGAACCGTTTCCGCCTCGGCAGTAAGATAGAACGAATTTGTAAAAAAAATCAAGGATTGGTAGATGCTCCTTTCGCTTACAGATTTCTTTCAGTTTGGAGGGTAAGGTCCCTGTGGCTATCTCCAAATTTGCAAGAAGGTCCAGAACCAACCCCCCCCGAGTTGTGGTCCTCATTGCTTTCAATCCGCATGGTGCCTCTAAAACCTGAGGGTTTTTTTTTAATCAAAAAAAAGAAGTATGTACTGGGATGTACAATGGTACTTAGTAAATAGACTGTAACCACCTATTTAAGTAGGTTGGATACGTCCCGTAAATAGGTTATAAACTAGTTACTGTACTAACTTCCATAGACACATCAGGATTCTTCCAGCCAAGTAAGTCAGGTCCGTTTTTTTTGAGGCGATTTTTTTCAACTTCGATCCATCCATTTGGAAAAAACTTCCAAGGACGTGTTTTTTTTTTGGGGGGGAATTGATATGAATTGATATATTTCTTGGTTTTTCAGCCAATGGAATTTGCTTCATCTTTTGCTCTTCTACCGAGATTTTTTTGTTGAAAAAAAAACTTCCGGAATCTTTCACATCTAAAGGTAGTCAGATTCAGAACCTGGCAACCCTCATATAGGGTAGATGGTTGGGAAGGGATGTGACCTTGGGACCTTGGGGGTGTGACCTTGGGACCTTGGTGAATCCCCAAATCGCTCTCCATTCGCTCGGGGTAGACCAGCCCAAGGGTCAACCTGCTTCACTGGGCCCCTTGATCCTTTCGCTTCAAGAGACTGGCATTTGCAAACTTCTTCTGCAGCAACCTCGTTGAAAAACCCACCAACGAAACGCCCGGCTTTTCCTCCCCCCCGGGGTCAACTTGAGAGAGTAGCCTATAGCAGTTGTTCCACACAAATATGTTCCCCATATCTGTAGGCATATGGTGGAACCTCCAATGAAAGGTGTGCAGTCTCAAGGGTACATTTTCTCTTGACAGCAAAGCAGGCAAAAGGGTAATGTCACTTGACACCCAAGCAACAACTGCTAGAAGAATGAGCTACATGGCTCTCTCTCTCTCTCTCCTTCTCTCTGGTAGCATGTACAACTATATGTACAATTAATGGCTACTTATCCTTTCTATTATTGAATGCATATAGAAGCAAAATGCTATATATGCCAATATCTACGAATTCAAATTGTGAACTTTCAACATTGCAAAAAAGTAAACCCAATGATCTAAACGTACTTATACCGGCCAATAACATGTTAATCCGCAACAAAATATCCATCAAGCGGATGGACTTGCGACTGTCAGCGATGGGGGTGGAAAAGTGAACCAAAAATCTTCTCCCAAATGGTGGTGCATATATAATGGTGCTTTACCATGCCCTAGGGATCCAATCACCCTGTGAGAATGGTAATGGGATAAAATACTTTGCATTTCGGAGTACGCCCCTTCATCATCCTCTGACGTACGGTGAGCCAGGATCCCCTAGGGATGGTACAATCCATAAAGAAAAATCATCCAACCAAAAAAACATTATCCACATCACCATATGGCCGGTCAACCTACCCCACCCGCCAAACATACCACACCCCCTCAGAAATAAGGGTTTAACGGGTTTTCATAAGGCGCCTTCATAACGGAAACCCCACAGGGTTTGCCATAATCACCTGAAACAACCCTAAAAATTGGAGAAACCCTGTATCACCAACAAACTTGCTCCCTGTCATTTTTTAGGGGCCCGATTTTCCCGTTAGTAACGGTTGGTCCTTATGGTGGACCCCGGGGCCCCAAGGGGTTTTGCATAAGCCGAGGCGCAACAATTTCCGTCCATCACGACCAGCCATGGCCCAAGTATAACTCTGATTGGCTTTCGAAGCGACCTCAGAAGGCGGTGGGCGGTGACCTCCCATGGGGGGGTGGTGCTTGGATGTTGGATGGGAAGTTGGTAAAACCCATAGGATCCATGGAAAAATGGTATGTTTACCTACATGAATGGTTGATTTTTATGGTAAATGTAGGTAAATAGGCCGGTCCCATGGATCCTATGGGAAAGGTTAGGATCAGTGGGCTATAACACCAATATACCAACATTTTTAAGGAGCTTACAATCCATTTACTAACTTCCTGGGACATGCACGTGGGGTGTGATACTTATACTCTGGAAGTCCAAGTCGACTATTTTTGTTGAATGGATTTTCCATACATCACGGCATTGCTTCAGTAAGGGTGTATCATCAACACTTCCAGGGGACTATTCGTTTAACGGTCCTTGATGACTTCCAGGGTATAGTAAAGAGTCATTAAATTGATTGGTAGTGAAATGTATCACTTATGTAACTTGGATGGATATTCCAGGTTGATATTAGTGGATATATGCCGGGTTGACTTGAGGTTTTTTGAATGTAAGATTGCCTAACATGGTAAGAAAAAAATACTTTTGAATTTTTTAGAGACCCATCAAGTCATCAAGATCTTTCGGAAAGAAACAAACATCCAAATTGAGGGGGATAATTGGATGTATTTTCCCCCATGTATATATAGTGGGTATTTCTGGGTTATAATCTTCAATCATCTCATCCGAGAACACAATAAATACATCTAAAATACCATGGGGCAAAACGTACGTTAGGGGTGTGTACCGTCCTTGTCCCTTGAGTCCCTTGACAAAATTGTTGACAAGTATCCATACAAGCCAACGTGCCCGTGATTCCTCCGGCACGAGGCAGAGGGAGGAGAAAAAAACACCCCAAGAGGTGATGCCCATGATCTGCCATGACCTGAGAGTGAATACCCTCTGAAAATAGGTAAAGTTTGGAGAACTTGGGCATGCAAAATTCCAAATGCAAAAAAAAACACTTTACCTTTAAATAAATCTTTCGACTTCTGCTGCTATGTCAATTTGAAAGATGTTTCATAATGATTTTTTACATACAAAGGCACCCTATCTATGATAACATGCTGAAGCCCTGCGGTCCTGATTGATGCTTGCCCCCCCCCCCCCCTGTCACCTGTCAGTACTTCGTGTCACCACCCTAGGCCGTGCCTGTAGCGCCCAACAACAACACGTCCACGGACCGCGTTCCGGTGGTACCAGAGGCAGGAGACGCAGGAGCCGTCGTAACCACCTCATCCATGGCAATCTCAGAGAAGATGTCGTCCCAGTCAGACCTCCCAGAACGAGAAACATCTTGGCTCAGAATCCAAAATCAACCATATCCACTATCACCCATAGGATCCATGTATGGTATATTTGCCAACATTTATCATAAAAATCAGCCAAATGTAGGTAAATATACCATACATGGATCCTCTGGGTCATGCCAAAACCTCTTTGCCGTATATACATGTTGCATAACATACTTGCGATGTTTTCCCTTTGTATACTACAAATTCACACTTTGCTACCAATGAATGAGGATGGAATACTTGTATATCTCATGAATAACACCACACTGTTAACGTTTGCTTCCGAGTAACCACCATGCCACATTCACCGTGGGTGTCAAGAATCCGTTCACTTCATTAAAGGCTCGACGTTGATAAGGATCTAACAAGAAGTCCTGCGAATCTGGAGCGGCGTCATCTGACAACATGGACCTGCCTTACAACGTAAAGGTGGGCCCCTAATTACGATCCTTATAAAAGGAATTATGAGGCCCCTATAAAAGGCCTTAAATAAATTCTTATAAATGGGTTGCACTGAGGTCATTTCACCCCCCCTAGTGGAGTTGTAATCCTACTTCTAACTGGTTTTTGCGCCCACATACCAACGCATTCAACGAGACAAGATCTTCCGCACTCCTTTGCTGCTGTCAGTTGTCGGAACTTGGCGGCTGCCTTTTCATCACCTGTCAGGGCGGTTTCTCAACAAAAAAAAAAGGTAATTACCTAAAATTCTGGGCTAATTAGTGTAATTCCTAAACCTGAATTAGGGGGATTTTAATGGGAGGATAACCATCACCATTTAAGGTGACCGTTCCCGGCGGTTTGGTCGTTATAATTTGCCCAGCTAAAATAGAGGAGTCCTCACTTACGGAGGCTGTATGGACACAGCGCTTAAGGGACAACTCCGCCCCAAAACAACCGGATACAAGGTTCAGTACCTCCGTTTTTGGAACCTGAATCTGGTGTTTCTCGTGGCAATGTATTCTTGTCGATGGTGCGGAGATTTCCAGCACAAAAAAAATAGCTTGGGCATCTCACTATTCTCTGTCGAATTTCAAACATCTATATAAGACAATTCCCACCTGACTGTTGTCCATAGGATCCATCTATCATGGTATATTTAAAGCATGAATGTCATAAAAATCAACCCATTCATGTTGCTGGGGAGCAGATCCAACTTATAGTTTATAAATTCATCTGCTGACTCGCGGAAGATGCCGAACCTGGACAACGATCAGGATGAAGCTTCCTGATCGAAACACAGGGGTTGGGTTGGGAGACAGGTTCCATGGTGGAATTCAATGTTTTACTACCCTGTGATTTTGAGAATTCTGGAGCTCTTTTAGCTCCTCATTTAGGAGGAAAATACATCCCTGGCTCCAAAAAAATCGCTCCCCCAATATCATAGGGCCATAGAGTAGTTTAGAAAAAACACCCAAATAAAAACCTGTGAAGAGTAGATGGCCCCAACTCCAATAGTATGCTATTCCTTTGGGTCTCTTCTGGGACCTAACCTGGAAGGAGGGAGGCGGGGCTGACCACCATCTTCAGCACAATCACAGTGTCGTATGAAACCAAAAAAATTAAGCATCCGAGGTTGAAATGATATTGGATACAAATGGAGGCAGTATATTCATTCCCAGCTTCTGGGAAAAGATCAAACATCACAGAAATTGGGTCGTACATCTCTGGGGATGTTGTAAGAAATGCAAATTAAGATAATCCTACAAGTAATCATGAATATAAATACATGTATCTAGATTCCTGCTCTGACCATCCTCTCCAAAAGGCCTCTGTGTGTTTCTTCAATTTGTCCAAGTCACAACGACATCTTTCGATAGCTCGACTTGATCATAGCATCAGTTGCATCATAGGGCAGGCCAAAAAGCCGGTACCTCGATCACCAGTTGAAAACAGATGCAAGGAATCCCAGAAATCTCCAACGGTCGGACCCACGGTCCACGGACCCCGAAAAAAACCGGAGTATCTAAAAACTCTAGTAACTTACTTAGGGGGTACGTTGGGGGCAGGTCCCATTCAAATTTTGATGGAAATCTGCACCACTGGAGATGATATCTTCATTCCTTCTGTACAAGGTGTTTTTTGATCATGGCACCTAGTACGAGCCAAAGTTCACCACCTATTTTTGCCCCTCAACATCATTTACAAATGGCTTGCCAGAAAAACTCCCCTTATAAGGTGGGTTTTTGGTATCAAGCATCCAACTATATCATCCAATCATCCAACCGCTTCTTGTTGACTGCTCTGTCTGTTTAAGCCTTGCTCTACCTTTCACTTGAGCCCTAAACCCCTTGGGGATCACGGGTCGGTTACATACGCATCGAACTGGATGACGTCGGTCAACCATGCACCTCTCTCCTGGGTCGTGACGTAGCCGGCGATGCACAGAAACTGATGCCTAGAAAGATCAGTTTGCTACCTGGTTCACGGGTAACATGACATGGAGTGAAAAAGACAGTTCTCAAGTCTTTTCCATGACAACCAAATGCCAATGAAGTTCTTTAAAAACTGGGAAAAACCCTGACATTTTCAATCAACTTTTGGGCAAATTCCCGGATACCCCAAGTTTTTGTGTGAGGGAAGAAGCACTTCAAAGATGAAATTCACCGAGATACATCTAGGTTTCAGCTACTCCAAAGAAAAACTAACAGGAACCATGAAACCTCAACATGATCCCTTTCAATGGAACGCCACCTTCCAAACCTCCATCGTTAGGTTTCATGGTAGATTTTTGGGGGATCAACGTTAGGTAGAAATCTCCATTCAGTTGGAACCATCCATTCTACGAGTAACCAGTGATTGCATCATTCACGGCAAATCATCCATGGATACATCCCCGGTACATTCCCATCTTAGACATGGTTTGCTTAAATGTCTAGCATCACAATGGAAACTCCAGTCTTTGCATATCTTTGAAGGAGTACCTGAATAAATACATGTTGTATTGGATGCATAAATAAGTCTACACATATAACAATTATCTTGCCAGTTGCAGTCAAAATCATTGTTGATTGGGACCTAAGTCAAGCTGAAACTCCTGTAAGCAGCCAACACTCCGATCTGTATAACATTGATTCCCTCTGTGAGGAACCAAGTTGATCCCAAATCAACGAGAATTTTAACATGTTTTGATACCAGCCTGCGTATCATCCAGGCTTGAATGTTTGGCTCAGAAGCTGAATTTCCATTTTTTTTTGGTTCCAACCCCTTCCAGGATGTCATGGGCGTTGGAACCGGGCCAACTCTTGATCTCAACAAAACTTGGTTGGCGACAAAAAGCATCCATCTAGGTGGTGGTTGAAACACACATCTGAAAAATATGTCATTATGTTATAGCTAGTCAAACAAGGGCCATGGTAACCCAACCAATCTATTGAGTCTCTGGGCAAGTGATTATGATTGTATTGCTACTTGTGGTGGTTGAACCATCCATCGCATAAATTATGCTTGTGAAATTGTATCTCTTCCCCAAGGTTGACAAAGTAGCTTTGAACTTTGAAGCCACCTAGTTATCCATCATCCTGTCAACCCATCGTTCCTCCGCTTGCTCCACCGAGCACAACGCTGTTGCTAGAGGGGATGGGCTGGATGCTGTTGCCACAGGGAATGGGCTGGATAGGCTTGCCACAGAGGACATTAGCCGTTGGCAGGAGACGATGATGCCTCAGCTTTGGAGAACAAAAATCGATCAAGAACCTAATGGTGAAATCAACAAATGGTTCCTCATGGTTTGGGATTCTAGGTTTGCCCTTAGGTAACGATCCCTTTCATGAGATGATCCTAGGAATCCTAACGACCAACCCAAACAACCAATTTACCGTTGGCTGACAAAATAAGTTGGCTATAGGACCTTTCAAAGATGCCAAACAAATCACGTGATTTTTCACTGAAAAAAAAACAACATCCATTCCCTAGGAATCCAATCATATTCTCAGATGATGATTTGGGTGTCCAATTCCCTCCTCAACATTGCATTTAGGTTTCGCTATCATTCTCAGAAGGTGATTGGATCCCTAGGGATTAATTAATCATTATAAACACTTCCAGGAAAAGATCTCCCATGATTAGGTCCGCCCGTGTGAACTTTTCTGCATTTATGAGGCACTACCGTGGTTTGTTAGAGACTCCATTGATCTGTACTAGGGACATTGGTTTGCATTAAAAAGTAAAGGTTGATGAGTGTCGACAATCCTAGCAGCACCTGTTTAAGACTTTTTTCGATCTTTAATTTGAGTGATGGGACGTATCGGGGTATCTTTCCCCTGATGCCATGGAAATGTGAGACATGTGATTTATGGCTCCTCAACCTACCCTTATTACATCTTATTAACCATTGGTTTCCCATTTTTTAGGCCAGCTAATATTCAAGACTTATTTCTGAGGGGGGGTACGTTAGGGGAAGGGTAGGTTGACCAGCCACAAAATTTTCGACGGCCGGAACTCAAACGGAATTTCCACGAAGGCGGAAACCCCTGGGTTTATCTGCGGACAGCAACATTGCCTCTGGCAGGGAAAAAATAACAACAGTCAAATCATCACACATGAGAATTTCCCATTGCTACGGTAGCTTACCACGAAGTATGCGGCAAAAAAAAAACAAAAAAGTCTTTTCTGCAATATAAACATTGACGAAATGGTTGGTCAGGCCCCTTACCTTTACCCAAGACTTTATACTCTTCTCATTTAAGTCAACTGGCCGGTGCTCAACCCCCACCTTTATCCTCATTTGCAGTAGAAAATGGCCATCTTTTGCTCATGTAAGCAACAGCCCACTCCAACAAAAACCAGTGAAATGTCGTTTTCCAGGTGATTCAATTTGTGACCATTTTAAGCCCTGAGGAGCCTGAGGTCACTTAATCAATCCCTTATATAAAAGGTCACGGTTTCACTCCTCACCATCCCAAATCCAGGTCACGAATTGAATCACCAGGTTTTTTCTTGCACCCTCACCCAGAAACCCATTTCCAATAGCATGTGGTAAAGTTCCAGATCTGTTGCAGAGATCAAGGCTTGAATTCCATTCTCCTCGAACCCGACTCGGTTGGACAGGAACAACATGTCTTTACACATGAGGCATTTCACTATAATAAATATATATATATATGAATATACATGTTACATATATATAAATGATGTATATAATATGTAAGTATGAATACATAATATATACATACACATGTATGTGAAATGAATATATTGAGATACTGTAAATACATCTCTGTGATACAAATATGTATATATAAATGGATATCCAGCAACTATCAAAAATATGTGACATACAAATAATTATATCCTCCCTGAAACTAACATAGCCCCTAAAAATGGATGGTTGGAATAGTACTTTCCTATTGGGGAGGCCTATTCTCAGGGACTATGTTAGTTTCATGGAGGGTATGTTAAAATACGAAACCCATTCCCATGATAACAATAAACACATTCTTAGATTGACTGATGAAGGGTTGCCTCCCAGAAAGGCCACGTTGGATGCCAAAGCTTTCTATCTGGACAACATACGGTCTATGGTTGAGAAATCCGGCAATCACCACCTGGAATGCATAAAGCCCTGCAAGTAATGAGATCAATTACCTATCAAGTACCAACCTCAACTGGTGAATGCATGATGTGTTCGGATATGTTCCTATCTTGATTGATCTTATGCAAGCCCCTCATCTTCCAACTACAAAAGAGCAAAATTCCAACTTAGAGTTACACCACTTGGATAGTGATGTTGTGGCAACTCCTGCAAAAGAATTGTCGTGTACTATGGTACCAAAGTAACTCTCAATACGTCGCGTTTATTTACTTAAGAAGGCTTGATGATTCTCGGTTGAACATTTCCTTTGTGTGAAAACCCTTAACATTCACATACAGTAGGAGGAGACCCCTTTTATAAAACTTGCTTGTTGCGAACATCCGAGCTATATGTTGAGCGGTGAAAACAAGGACATGAACTAGTTGGTGGTTCTAATCAACACGTTTGACAACACATGCTCGTCAAAGTGGATCATGTCCCCCAAGTTTTGGGGCGAAGACAAAATATCTTTGAAACCACCACCTAGCATTTTGGTTAACAAAAGGTCCTCACAATGATTAACCAATGCACTTCGCGACGGCATCTCGATGGGCTGTAATAAGTCACGGCCCTTCAAGTGAAGTGTGACCTGGGGGTAGAAGATAGGGATTGAGGCAAGCATGGCATGTTTCTATATGTTTCTAGTGATTCGTCTTTACACCTACGTAGTGGTGCTAAATGCCCTCCCTGAAACTAGCAGCAAACACCCCTGGACTCAAACGGAAGTATCACCTTCCATCATCAGCTTCATCATCAACATCTAGTTGGTGGTTTCAACCCCATTGAAAAATATACTAGTCAAATTGGGTCATTTCCCAAAGTAGGGATGAAAAACCAAACAGTTCAAATCATCTTCAACCCTTCTCTGCAAACAAAAGTCCCATCCGTTAGATGGCCCATGGCCAGCCAGCAATTGAAACTTCAATCGTTGACCTGGCACCATCAATGTCGTGGCGTTGTCGCACCATTCAAACACACCACCCCCCCCCAACGATTGTTTTCCCCTTATTCAAGAAGGGCTCTGAAGAGGAAATGTTAGGGGAACATTAGGGTTGGCTGGTTGGTACTGTAGCAGCTTAAAGCTGCTGCAAGATTCAGGTTCGTCCATGCAACGTGTCGCGCCGCTCAACTGCTTGCACTGATTGGCAAAGTGGGTGGAATAATCCAAAAAACTATGCAGGTCAGGTGAGCTAGGCCATGTAAGATTTAGATAAATCCAAAACATTTGCTGTGGGAACATTTGC
This sequence comes from Breviolum minutum Mf 1.05b.01, assembly GCA_000507305.1. Taxonomy (NCBI): domain Eukaryota; class Dinophyceae; order Suessiales; family Symbiodiniaceae; genus Breviolum; species Breviolum minutum. The sequence goes on from DF240111.1 coordinate 26,455, forward strand.
TGTGGGAAATTTCGGGAGGAAAAGCCACCAAACTTACGTGGTCTGTTGGGATTTGGGGGGTTGCACTTAGGATTAAATATATCCAAACCAAACCAGGATATCACCTGGATACATGTACTTGAAAAAGGCAGCTTTGGTGTGCCATTGTCATGTATGTCATTCTATAATTCTTGATTTTAAAAGGGGTCCCTTTTTGGCCAATTTACTGCGCTGCTGTTGATGGAAGAAATCCTGCACCAGTTAATAGGTAGTTTATCCCATTAAACAAGTTCTATACATCCTATGTGCAGGATTTCTTCCATCTACCGTATCTTTGGAAGTTGCTTCACGTTCTCATCCATTTTCGCCCGGTAATGAACCTTGAAGTTCCAGTTCCTTCACCAGGGCGCCATATTGCAAGCGCTGAAGCTCCTGTGGCAGGACGACTAAGCCGGAAAGTCCAGTTGGCCAAACAATCTGTGACTGGTCTTTGGCATGATCTATATAAAGGATTCCATATCCTATCAATGGGCGGTTTGTTCGTCTCCAGGGTTGTTGCATTTCCAGATCCAAGGGTTTTTAGTTGACACCCCGCACTTTTTCTCCAAAAAACTTCGGGGTTTTGCACCACGTTTTCCAGGTGTGGCTTTCATCTCATTAATTCTCTTCTTTGAAAATTTAAACGTGAGGGAACAACATCACATGTACCCAAATGTACCCAGAACAGCACAATGGTCAGCTTGAAATGGGAACCTCTCCGATACTAAATTCAAGAGAGTGGCAAATAGGGAAGTTGGCATGCATTGTTGGTTAAGATTAAAAGCACAGTAAAATGATGGGTTTTCAGATGTTTTGGGTATCTAGCCGTTAATTCTTTTGGGAAATATTTCAGAACAGTAAACATCGGCCCAGTTATGTAAATAACCAGCGGTAGTCTCTGTTGGGATTCCCTCTAGGGTTTGCATGTGTTTGCTAAGATCTACAGCATACGGATAAAATGTTTTTCTTTAAACATGAAAGTTTAAACCTTTTCATTTCAGATCAACGCGGCAAGAAAGAACTAGCACCTACTCAGGACTTTAAAACTTCAAAACCCATCATGAGCGCATCTGATTTACAACCTTCCAAAACACCACGGACCACATGTTGTTTTGTGGAAAAATTGGTCCATCGCACCTCTTCAGCATCCAATTGAGGACCACGGCGGACCAAGAGTCCACGCTGGAGGCCTGGAGTCTGATACACCATACGTTCAAGATGGGCCCCCTGCGATGGTTGTAACTTTTTTTGTTCACCCCTTCAAATGGAGCTAATGTCGATGGTTCAGAAATCCCCAACAAGCACCTGGGATGTATAAGACCTTGTAAGTAATGGAATATTGACCATATCAACTGGTGCAGGATTTCTCCCATCATCTTCCATCAACAGTATGGGCCCCTACTTCTCACTGATTTTTGGGCCCGTCTTGTCGAAGTCTTCGAAACAACAACAGTCCCAAAATTTTACACAGACACTAGACGGATTCAGGTACTCCAAGATATCAAAGGATGGTATGTGGTATGTGTATAATATGCCTAGATCTACTAGAGCATTTCTTGTTCGGTCTTGAGAATCCAATGAATTCAAATTTACGAACATCATGTAAGGAAAAAATAAAAAATTGAACATTCAGGAATCAAGTCAATTTTGGTACAGTAGGTTTTTCTCTCATCTACAGTGAGTGTTATATCTCAACTTAAAGGGATGAAATTTCACCCCAGTGAAACAAGCTAGTCCATGGATAATTTCAGTGAGCGGATTCGCGTCCACCTTGCATCCCTGCAGCCCTAGGCGTCCAATCACCTTCTGAAACACATCCTATTTTGGTTCCATGAAACCATTCTCAGAAGGTGAGCCAGGCTCCCTCAGAAGATGCGCCTCTTAACCATAGGATCCATGGGGTTGGTATATTTACCTATATACATTACATAGGTAAAAAATGGCTACTATTCAATGGGAAATCTATCTCTAAATTTATATGCCCCTATAGCCGGATCCTATGGGTCATGCGGGCGCCTCCAACCACTTGCCACATGGTGGCAGGTTGCCATGGCTTCCCAAAGTTGAAAACACATGAGATATTGAAGTCTTGAAGTGGCTAAAGAAGCAAGTTTCTTATATGAAAGTTGGAGAAACATGTCCAAAAGGAAGTTCGAATTATCAGTGTTGCAAACAAAATATGATACATCGAATATCATCTCATGCTATAGTTCGAGGGCGAGGTTTGGGCCACCCTTCGCAGAAATCATACAGAAAGCGGAGCAGTGAGAGGGAGCATCAAGACGATCTTGGGTTTGTAAACCCTGGTTGTTTTGTGTGACAATTGGTGAACCAGATAAAAATATTTTGAACAGAAACAAACAAAACTCGAAATGAAAGAAGAAACAAACAAGGAACAACAAAAACAACTGAATAATCAAATAGATAAACACATCAACACATCCACTATATAAGAGAAACAAATATATAAATGCATGAGAAAATCAACACCAGACTCTGGGCATCTAAACCTGTCCCAAGTTCCAACCAAAAACCGAGAAATCGCATGACAGATCAAATTGCAATTAACAAACAAAAGGGAAATTGGAACCTCTTTGGTGGTTTCAATCCAATTGAAAAATAGTCAAATTTTGATCATTTCCGAATCATTTCCCCAGGTAGGGGTGAAAATAAAATATTTGAAACCACACCCTAGGAACATTGTTGCAAACGAATCATACGCAACTCTTATTTGGGATGATGGATTTTCGAATGGAAATTCATTATCAAACAGCAGGGCACACACTGAAACGTCAACTTAGAACCCCAGTGGTCGGGGAAAAACACCTACAATTGGACCCAATGTATTTGTGTTCAAGACACGGACATGATTTGCGGTTGCTCCCCAAGAAAACTCAAATTAAATGTCCTGAAAAATAGTAGCCGGACGACTACACTTTCCATTTGAAATGGCTCCTTTTTAGGGGACACACTCGTTTTTGGGGTAGTAATGGATTGGAATGAAAGAGGTCTACCCCATGTGAAACAATAATTTCCATGTTTTAATTGCCTTGACGGACATTTTTCCTGCAATAACTTGATTGATATACTGCAGAAAATGCTCTTGATGTTTTACAATCATATCTCTATGGTTCTTGGTATGGCTATATATCAAATCCATTGTTGATTGAAATGGTTGAGACACCATATATACGTATATGTATAAATAGATAGATTTATAAATATGTATATATATAAATATATAAATAGATATAGATAAATAGGATGCCTATGAAAAAACACAACAAAACACAAAAATAGCAACAATTAATAATTTAAGTCTAGTGTCGTATCATATCTCCATCAAAATCTATCAAATCTTCCCTTCCTTAATACCATCTGGTTGTACTCCTCTCCCTTTAACATCCCAACCTCCAAATCTCAACAAAAACCAAGGGTCTCTTTTCACCCACCCCAAACATTGAGGGAAACCCCGGAGATTTCACCAAGCCGCCAACCTGGGAAACATCCCCCACACCACCACAAGGTTTGAACCACGTGAAACCACTACGAAAAACCCCCAATCCTCAGGTCCCCTGGCAAAATGCCGCGGATCCAAGCTGGGTTCCACTTCCAAGGGTGGAGCTACTGAGGCTGGAGTACCTGCTGACGACGGTAGGAACGCCCTGGCGATTCGGGTTTTGGATTCCCATGGGAACTGGTTTTGGGATCCGTAGATCCATAGATTTATATGGAAAAATGGATCAGTTTAGTAGGTCAAAATTAGTAAGGTAAATGTATAACAGTTCCATTAGATCCTATGGAAATATAGACATATTACTGTATATATTTATCGGTTGGTTAATAAGGAATCCTTATTAGATGGCAAAGGTTGGTTAATACAAAGCGGCATCCCCCAGCCGAGGCCGTTACAAATGGAGTGACAAGGGGCGCCTTGAAATGGCCGAAAATAAATTGGAAACTGGGGTTATGAGCACTAGAAGTGGAGTTATAATTTGTAACCCTACTTAAATCCCATAGGATCCATGTATGGTATATTTGCCAAAATGTGCCATAAACAGCAGCCAAATGTAGGTGAATACACCATACATGGATCCTATCGGAATTGGTAGGGGCCCACCTCGTAAATCCTCAACATGTGGGATAAGAGGCACCCTGGCTATCCTCACACGATCAATGAGATTGGTATATTTACCTACATTTAGTTAAAGTTTACCTAAATCAAATCGGATAGATTAGTGGGTAAAAAATGATCCTTGTTTTTTGTGCCAACCTTTTTTGGTTCTTCAACAAATAGGCTGGCTGGACAATCATCATGGTGCTGTGGGTGTTCCCGTGGCTTCACCGATGGAGGTGTGAATTCATGGGTGAGATATACCCTCCCTGAAACTAACAGCTCGCATATGAAAAATGGATGGTTGGAAGATGAAATTCCTGAACTTTCAGGTTTTGATGATCAGTTTGTTTGATGTTCATCATGTGATTACTGCTGATGGAGTGATTCAGTGATGTTTCAGCCAATAAGGATCTCAACAGGAAGCACAATAGTATACCCTTGGAAGTGGAAAATGGGTGAGTCGCCAATATTACTTGATCTTTCATTTAGGGTGATTTTCCACTGAACCAATGATTATGGGAGAAAGGGTAATACACCCAGGAAAAATAACGGCTGGACACGCAATGGAGGTTTGGTTCAGATGATTTTCCTTTTCCATTGGCTGACTTTTGGGTTTCCGGGGTGTAATGGTTGGCTTCCAAACTTTTTCTCTTTGCTTTTGGGGTGGTTTTGTGTATCTTGAAAAATCGAAGCCAATTCGTAGCTAAAGCATGCGTTGATTCTTGGTGACCTTAATTGACCCTTGAATTGCATCATTTGGGTTTTAATTGATTTCCCTCCAAACATCTATGAAATTTCTCAAAAAAAAGCAAAGCACCTGTCATGTAGGTGTCACTAGTCCCATGGGACCCGCATAGGTACAAGAAATGCCACCTTTCTGATATAGATCAACCAAGCTCTTTCCCTCAACGTTCCGCAACTTCGATTCCAAAGGTGCTAGGACGTGTCCAGGGAGATGACACCGGACGTCCATCAAAGGCACCTTAGGTGCCAATGAGGAGGACAGGTGTAACAACTTCTGGTGGATATACATATATATATATATATATACATCCCTGAAAACTAGCATGACATTGGAAAATCCATATGTTCAATAGGATTTCAATAGGATGCATCTTCAAGTGTGTCATGTTACTTTTAGGGGGGGGGGTGGTATTTTTCAGTAAGAGTGGAAAGTGAAGGTCAGCATTGGCTCCTTCATTTCAAACAATAGATTGGTTTTCCATCGTTACAGGGTGGGGGAAGTGGACCCAAGACACAACCCCTGAAATTTGTTCACCGCTGGAACCCCTTTCAGTCACGAAGGTGGATGGAAGATGATGTTCCTTTTCGAAGTAGGCATTTTAAGTTCCATGTTAATTTTCAGGGGTATACTGTTGATGCTTCAAACTTCCGAAAAAAACAAAAAAACATCAAGTTGATATGGAGTTAACATAATCCAAGCACTTCGATTGCGTCGATGAAAAAATAAACAGTTAAAAGGCAACCATGATCGTAACATCATATACTGTTACATGCTACAAAAAGCATGATTAATACTGTATGCATGAATATGAACAAATATCAAATGCGTGTGTATATATATGTGTATGTTTGTTTAATCCCATGTGTTTTTTTCAGATGGCTTAAGGCGTCATGTAAAACAGATGTCATCCAACTGATATGCAGAGTGTTGCAGAGTTGGAATCTGTTTGCAGGATTCCAGTTGGTGGCCTGATGTATAGTATCACAAGGTCATGAATAATGTGAATATATTTATATATTAATTAATATCAAAAAATACTATATATCTATGTTTTTAAGTTCCTGTGTAGGATACATATAAATAAATAAAGATTCAATCTATAGCAATACACATGTATGTATATATATCATATTTAAAGGTATGTACACTTAAGTGACTACCATTCCAAGTCCATATGCGCATTGTCTTAATTCCTCTTATTGTTGTCATCCTGATGAATTGCAAAAAATCACCAACCTCTGAATCAAAGGGTCACCAATAAAACCCATCACTTTTGTCATGGGAATTCAAGGGTACACCTTTTAATGCCACCCCCCAAAAGGAATAAGAAATAAGGCCTTATTAAGGGATTATTAACCACCATTATTACCCAATAAGGCCGTATTAAGGCCTTATTTCCTGGGGGGGTGGCATTGGGTGGGGGGGGACCATTATCACTTTTGCTTGACTCCACAAATCACGATGCAAGGCACCGAAGGCATTACTCGGTCGTACGGGAGGAGGGACAGCCTGCGGTGGGGTCGCCATGTTTTTTTCTTCTTGGAACAATGGGGTGGAGAAAAACACGTTGAGTGATACCACTGAAATGCATAACATAAACATACCTGATAGATTTCTGGGCATGAAAAATGGTCTGAGATTCTTAAAGGCATGACAACTAGACTGTACTTGACAGGTTCATGTTGCTTTGTTGGTCCTGAAAATAGGCCGGACCCCAAAAAGAAACTAGTATTCCAACCATCCATTTTCAGGTGCTATGTTAGTCTCAGGGAGGGTATTCATGAAGGAGGCGAACATTCGAAAAGGAATGCGAGCTACGCCATGACACGCGATAACAACTAACATAGCACCTCGCGATCTTAGGCTTCACAAATATGAAGATGAGTTTCAAATTTGTACACCCCTAAAATGGTTCACCTGAAAATCAGCCCCTGGAAGTTTGGAGATGTCTTTTGGAAACCATCATTTTGCCATTCCATTCGTTGAACTTTGGGGGTGAAAAATTCTTTTCAGGTGCAAAGCTGTGAAAAAAATCCGGGTGTCACAAAAATCATGCAAATTGGCAAAGGTTTCGAAAACATTTTTGAAACGACCAGCATGCGTTGTTTTGGGGGGAAAAGGTGGAGTTGGGAAAAATATTCACAACTTTGTCTCAAATGCGAACCAGCGAAATCAATCAACTTTTGTCGCTCCTGATGAATGATGATTGGAAGATTCGATTTCCTTTCGGGATAAAAGAAACCTTTTTAAGGGGCCTTTTATGTAAAAGTTCCGGGGTGTACTGTATCTATGGCCACCCTCTGGATCCAGATGTCCTGATGAATTCTTCAGCACTTTTTTCTCCACGCACCGATCTGAGGGGAATTGCGGCAGGCGGGTCTTTGCTGCAGACGGGTGCGCGATAGGAGTTGTTTCAACTGGAATCTGGACTTGGTTTGAGAAATTTGTTGGTTCGCCGTAGTAGGTAACTGGTTGGTTAAGCAAAAGAAGGGATCCTGATACTGGCAAATCATTGTCTCCTCATGAAACTATTCATCCCCCAATGTCTACTCATAAAACAAGAAATCAAAAAAAACAACTGGTGACTGCTCATTGACTGCTCATCCGATTTGGATTTTCCCATGGGGTTTTCTATCATCCAAACTGGTCTTGGATGCTCATCCGAACCCTAACCGGTAACCCATTGGCTGGTGGCGGTTGCACCATCAATGGGTACCTGAGGCGTGCTTCTTGTTGACCTTTAAATGCACAGAGTATCTATGTCTGGAGATATCTAGCTATTTTACTGAGGTTCGGCTACGCTCATTGCGTTTCGGCAACTTTTTTTTCATTTGGCTGCGGCAGCATCAGTAGATTTCTTCCAGTTCCTGTCAGAAACTGTGAAATCATAGCCCTCCCAACTACCCCCCATCAGTCCACTACCCCAGAATCCGGCGGGTGTAGTTGGGAGGGCCATGATGAAATCAGGATTTTTGGGGCTCTGCCGGAAAAAAAAACACTGGCAGGCAAAATCCACTGGATGTCCTGAAGATTAAAACGGGGTGGCTGGATCATAAAAAATGAATAGATATATCTACTATAAGTGTGAACCAGGGTCTTGGGCAACCCTCGCCCTACAAAACGTCCGGGGAAGCCAAGCCAGCTAAGCAAATGCTTAAGAAGACTCTGGGAAATGTAAGGGGAGGCGATTTTTGAGATAAGTCACTGAAACTTAATCTCACATCTACCTATTCTAAATATGCAATATATATATATATGTACATGATTTAGTACATACTAACCCATATGATCTGATTGTGCCTATTATTGAATCTTTCAATTTTACAGCCAGTCTATAAACAAAACCCTTGCTGTTGGCGATTGTACCTTGCCAATCCACAGGCGGGATAGTGTAGAGAATGCGATCAAGATAAAACTAGAATCCAAATACCTCCTGAAAAACAGTCATGGATACCCGAAATGATGGTTTGGAAAAGGTGGACTCTTTTAACAGCCATTTTTGGTATCTATGATAGATTTCTGGAATGTACATGATGTACCATCCCTGGAACTAACAGCTTGCGAAAATTGGTCGTTAGGAGACTAGTTTGACTTTGGGGCACGGCCCATTTTCAGGGGCGAACTCGTAAGATGGATAGAATATGGTAGAATCTACAGTACAAACACGAAACATGAGGATCTAGAGTCTAGAGAAGGCAAAGTCAAGGTGCATACACTTCATACACCTATGTACACGATATGAACTTAATCGATTTTCCAGATAGTGTTCTGTTTCAGAAGAAGTAACATCCCAAACTCAACCACAAGCGGCGAATCCCCAATTCTCCAAGCTGCCTGTACATCATGAAAGCTCCTCCCCAAAGCAGAGGGTTGCCTGAAACCTCGTTTCTTCGTTCAATCGATGAAACATCATGTTTACCCTTGAAAATCGATGGTTGGAAGAGGATGAATTTCCTTTAAGCGCAATGCAAATGGCCTATAGATGCCTATAGTCCAATTCATGTTGGTTGACCTGGTGAATCGAACCTGTGGTTGGTTGCTGCTTGGGTCAGTCAATGTGCTGCAAGCAGAACCAAGCATACTCTTCAGTTGTACATATCCATGTTTCACTGTTTCAGAATGATGGTATGAGACTCCTTCATTTGCGAATTTTCTTCATGGATTTGTCTTAGGTTTGTCAATAGTTTGATAGGTGTGAATGGTTGGTTCTTGAGTAAAAACCCTTAGAACACCCGTTGGTTGAAAGGGATTTTTTTCGCCAGGAATAGTACCTTAACCATGCCAATTCACCATGGATTTCTTAGCGGTGTGTTTCATTCAACACATCATTCAACACATGAAGATATCAAACAGCTCTTTGGGACAACAGTGTCTCACCAATCAAGGAACGTTTCAAGCTATCTGTATCTCATGTTCCACCCGATGAAGCAGCTAAATTCGGTCCAAGTTACAAGCAAAAGACCACCGCCCAAGATCATGCCAGCCTTAGCATAAACTCCAAAACACGCACACAATTTTAACTTTCAGCATGAATTGTTGCTTCGTAGTAGTCTTGACCTTTGTATCCATTGTAAATGGAGAAGTGGGAGAAGTTGAAGTCGCTGTAAATATTGTGTACATGATGATGGAAATCGACATAAAGAAACATGAATACATATCTATATGTATATATATTTACATGTAATATGTATTTACATTAACATTACAGTAATAAGTGCGAGCATATCAATCCATATCATTGCTTTGTGTAGATGTAAATTCTCGTCCTTTTCAAATACCGCATCAACTTCATCAACTATGTTCAAACTCCACTGCAACCAGCAGTAACCAGCAAAACCCCTCTGCAATGTTACGGTGGCGATTCGTCTATCAAGTCATGATCGCAACATGAAAACTCTCTGAAGTTTGATGGATTTCAATTCGCAACGTTGAAACACTTAAATAATTCAGATTTATGTGAAGCTACCTGCCTAAGCCTACCCGCCCCTTCCCGCTATTGACAAAAATGCCTCCATGTACGTGCTGGCCCCATTCCACATCTTCCATTCCAAACGCCATCAAACACGCAAGGCACGGTCTGCAGCAACGGGAGGAAATCTTTCCAGGTGGTGGCCTGGAACGTGGGGGGGAAGGTGGGCCCCTCCAGTCACCCCACTGGGGTTTAACATGGCCCCTGAAAAGTTACCAAAACCCAATAGGAAAGTAGATAAAGTAGTCTTCCAACCACCATTTTTCAGTGGCTATGTTGAACTTCAGGGGGGGTTAGTAAATTTGACGGATTTCTCTTACAAAAGTGCATGAAGTTTGGGTTGGTGTCATGAGCCCCGAGCCCCGGAACGGAAGGGAATCCCCATCTCCAACAAAAATGCTGTTCAAGTTAAACTGTTACAGTACACTTCGAGCAAAGGTAATAAAATGACCCAAACAGGTTGCAACTTTCTTAGGTTTACTTGAGGTGGTTGGAAAACATGCAAAAAATCTCCAAAAAATGGTGGTGTATCCATGTAATGGTGATTTACCATGGTAGAATCCGATAAAATTCACCAGAAAAAAAACAAACAAAAGCCAGTCATGCCAAAATAATATCCCCGAAAAGTCCTTTCTGGTGAAACACCCTCTGCCCTCCCCAGGTAACTTAGGTATAATTAGGTAACCAATTCATACCAATTTGTCACAGGGCCCCACATGAGATAACCATCACCATCCAAAAAAAAAAAAAGGTCAGTCACAAATCACCATCACCATCACCATCACAAATCGCAGAATTGGCCCGGTAGAACCTTGGCTTCTTCCAACTGTGCTGCCATGATGTGAGGTGCACAGAGTGCGACCTCAAATCTTCGGCGGGCCATCAACCCAACGAAAGACGTGCTAACAGGAGAATGATAAGTTTTCCGAAACGGCAAACAGGTGGGACCAGTTCCATCAGTTATGGCCAACTACCCCTGTTTTTTTTGGAAGATTCGAAAGGGGTTCTAAATAGCAACCCCCAAATTAGTTAGGGAAATATACAGATCACCCAAATCGCTCCGTTCATCGCTCCCCCAAGGACTCACAGCCTAGATAAATGGAGTTATAACATTTTTTTGGGGCATGGTTATAAACCCAGTTTCTCAATTCATTTTCCATTTATATGGGTGAAATAACTCCATGGATGTCACTAGGGACCCTTCTTGTACAAAGATCTTGTTTAAGGAGCCTCCCGGCGTTTCAAAAAAAACTGGTTCAAAATCTATACATGATATGTTCCAGGTATAGTAAAATTATATCTTAGGGCATTGAGATGACTTGGGACCATCATGGAGTCCTGGAGAAACCATTGCGAATCTTATGATCAAACAACCCTATTGTTTTGGTAACAGGTACACCCCGGAAGATTAACATGGAACATAATTCCCTGGAGGTTTGGTTCAGATCATCTTTCCTTTAAAAATGGGTGGGTGATGGCTGTAGGTTCCAGCCGTTCATCTTCCAGAGTGTAATGTTGTGGTTCATGAAAATGTCCGTTTTTTCTTTGCGTTCTTGTTTTTCAAAGTTGGAGATGACACCACAACATCAACTATCTCAGCAGCCAAGTTGCACCCTGGATATATATATATATATATAACAAAAACAATGTGTCACTTGTTTCGTGAGCTGTTGTTGATATTTGGATGTAACAATGATATCAAAATTCGTATTCAATCACGTGTTAGCAGGAATACATTTGAAATCATCAGGGTTGGTCATCAAAATTCCCAGCAAAAGTCCGTGTTTCCATGCCCTCCAGAGCTTGCGTCTATCACTCCACCATTTTTTGTCTTGGACGACTGGACGACGGCCCGACTCCATGGTTGAATCATGCTGACCACCATAGGAATCACCGTTTTTTTTTCGTTGGATCATTAAACAAACAAAACAACAACAAAGAACCTTCATGAAAGGGCCGTAAGTATGCCACAAGTTCACACTAGTTTCTGTTAAGAACAACTTATGTTTTACATTTTACATTAAATCATCAAATCACAGCCTCAGCAAAAAAGCAAAAACAAATGACCTGGCTTCTTTTTTGGCCACCACAATGTCTACTGAGTCTACTCTTGACTGTTGAAGGCCAGCTCAAATCAAAGTTCCTTTTGTTCTATGGGAACGTTTCTTTAAGCAACATTTTTTTGTTCCACTTTGGTCCAGTGGAAGATTTCAGTATTTCAAGTGCGCTTCACTCATGCAAGGTATTGCCTTTGGCAAATTTCTGCCTAGTGAGATTTTTTCCAGATTATACAAATCTGGACCTCCATGATTTTTTTTCGATGGACGGATGATGGATGGAATGATCCAAAACCTATATTCAGAATCATTGGGACGATTTCCATCCTATTTTTTTCAAATCGACCAGACACGATTTCAAGCTCAATATCATGTTGGACTTGATTCTTGTGGGCAGTGGGGGCAGGGGATGGAAAAAAAAACGCTCCCCAATCCCATGTATAACTTCATTGTTTTGAGAGGATTTTTAATGGTCAACGTGAGCCGTGTCATCCACCTAGTTGTTCAGGGGCAGCGATGGTTTCCAGGGTCCAGATCCAACTTTTGATGAGTCAAGTGTCACAACCCAATTCCATTATATAAACAAAGCTTCATTCACTAAATTTGACTGAAATTTATAAGCACATGAACCACCAAAACCATCAAACACCACTTGTGTGAGGGGAATCATGTAGTTCACGGATTGTTTAGCCGGGAATTTGAGTCACGTCTTCCCAATTATTTTCATGTCCCACATTGCAACCTGCAAAACACACAAAAAATACAAGCAGAACAAATCTACTCTTCAAACACAAGTTTGATAAAGCCAACCTTATCTGGCCAAAATATAATATTTCACCCTTCGCTAGATTTTCTTGCAATTTTCTGGAATTTCCCTTTCTCAGCTACCTTTTGCGGGATTTTGGGTCGGGTCAGGTCCATTCCAATTCCACAGAACCGCCTGCTGCCTTTCTCCAAAAAGCAGCGGCTGCCCTTTAGGGACGAAACGTGCGAAATTCATTTCCTTTTGAAGCTCAAGAAGCCTTTCCATTCAACGAACCGGACTCCTCCCGTCCAATAAAACCCCAGGAATAACAGTGGACAACATAATAAACATCTTTATGAATCAATGTGAGAATTGAACCAAATGTATCCAAATGTTTGGTTTCGCGAACCTACACGGTGAGCCCCCACCAGTTATAAGTAGGGTTATAAGATGTTATAAGTTATAACCCAAGTTACCCATTTATAATGCCATTTATGGGAGTTGCAACCCCATTTATAACTGGTAGGGGCCCACCCTGCAGTTGGGGGGGCGGCATGAATTTGAAAGGCCAGATGCCACGAACCTAGTACCTCTTGGGGTACTAACTAGGTCTGTTCACAAAAATCGAGGTTCACCGCAAGAACTGCGGCTGTAAAATCAAGGAGCTAAAGGTGCAACACAAAAACGACATGTTTGACATCCCTGAAAACACAAAGGCTACCAATATGCTTATTGATGAATATACACAACTCCCAGTTGCCGGTAAACTGATGTGATTTGTTGTTGCTTGTTGTATCTCAGATTCTCTTACCGTTGGTTACATTCCTCCTGCATGCCGTTTCTCTCCATTTGGGCAGGGAAGACTCTTGTCAATTTCACAAACCAACAAACTGCTGAGGAAATTTGCTAGGGAAGCATTAAACAAATTACATTTGGGGATGGTGACACGTTCATCTCCCAAATTCAAAAAAAAACAATGGAAAGTACAAGGTGCCGCCCCAAAAACCAGTTCTAGGTAGGGTGACATAACTTCATAGGCTATTACCCGGGTGATCCACTTGGGTGATCCGGGAGTTTGGATCGCAAAAAAGATCATCCTCCCAAAAGAAAATTATGAATAAGTGGGTGAAATCACCCAACATCACAAACATAACTGGGGGTCAGCTATAAATGGAGTATTATATAACCTTTATAAGTAGGGTTGTAACCCCAGTTGCCAATTTGTAAGGCCATTTTATAGGGGTTGTTTCAACTCCATCTATAAGTCTATAACTATATAATCATTCTATATAGTAGGGACCCACCTTGTAACACCACTTTTGGAGCAAGTTGTGTATGATGTTGGTTGGATGTCAAACACGGCTATGCTGTACCACTTCGGGGGACCGTGTTGGGTCACGCCGTGGTTGACAACACCGTTGATTGAAGCCGAAAGGACCTGGGAGATGCAAATGGGGTCCAGGAATGTTCAAGAGATAAGCCTCAACAAAAACAACACACACGTATATCACGTATATGTATGTGTACAGTGTACATGAACATACATATATATATATATCGGATATGTATATGCCAATAAATGTGTGCGTTTTTTGTTTGATATCGATCTACAAAGGTTACATCTAACAAAAACATCTGTAGCTTTGCCAGCTATAGGGTTCAGGAAACCCTCCATTTTAGATACCTGAAACTTTTGGTGAACGGGGGGGGACATAGGTTGACCAGCCATGAAATCAACGTTCCAAGTTGCTTGTTTCCTCCGCCGGCTTGGCCCTAGCAGCCACCTCCAGTCCCGGCACCGGTGCTGGTGCGGATGCTGCGGATGGTGCTGCTGGCGATGTCGGCCCGAGACGTTCCAGTTCCAAAATGGCCATCCTTGGACCGGGAGAAATTGGGAGATTTTTTTGAAACATTTCCCCCCCCCCCCCCTCGCATCAAACAAGCAAATCCAAGCAATACATATATGGGTTCAAAAAATTACACGCACGCGCCCAGGACCTTGGACCTTGGACCTTGTTTCTTTGTTGCTGCATTGAAAATGGTGATGAATCCCATGGTATACAATGACTGCTAAAAAGAAATCACCCTAAACAGTAGACAAATCAAATCCAAGGTTAGTTGTCGGGGGGGTGATTTTTTTGCTAGAAAAAAAAACATAGATTCTGGCCAATATGTCACCAACCTTCGGACTGCCTGAAATCGCCGGGGATGTCTGATGTCCCATACATTTTTCACCACCATTTGGTGGTAAATAGGTGGTGTGAGATCGCTGATTTTGGAAGTCTCACCGTCTCACATCCCGAGGCGAGGGCCAAGTTGCTTGAGACTTTGAACCTGCGAATGCCTGAGCTGCAGCTTGGCAGCTGTCAGGTCAGGCACTGTGGATTGGTTGAGGAAATGCTGGGGAAATGTGAGGATTGGTTGGTGGTTGAACCAACCCCATTTGAAAAATACGAGTCAAAATGGGAATCTTCCCCAATTTTCAGGGTGAAAATAAAAAATATTTGAGTTGCCACCACCTAGGCGAGGATTGGTTGATTTTTAATTCACCAACATGGACTGACAATGAAGCCTTTCATCTGGTTATCTCCGTCTTGACTGTACCCTCCAAGGATCAAACATATACCCGTTCCAGCTGGCACTTTTGAATGGATGAGTTTCCAAACTTTCTGTTGGGATATGTTAGCTCCCAAGCGGGGATCCTTTGGACCCACCAAAAAATCTAATTCGGTTGGTTGGAAGATGATTTGGCTTTTGGGACACCATTGTTTCAGGTGCCATGTCAGTTTCAAGGGATGGTAACTACTGCCCCGTGATTGCCCCTGTCTCGGAAATGACATCATCCCTGGCTGCAAGTTGCTTCCAAAGTCATATCAATGCTAAGCTAAGGCTAAAACACTATTTTGAAGGGGCTATATTAATTTTGGAAGATGTATGAATATATGCATCCACCCGCCTGTGAAAATCTCTTTATCCTTTCCATCCTTGTGGCTAAAGGGAAACGTGTCGTATACAAAACACCTACTTGAACCATATTTTCCGCGTTAGATAAAAACAACAATCACCGGAAGCCGCATAAGAATCATTAACCCACAGGTTGGTGACATTTGGTTACTTTCGTTGGGACTAAACATTCCCAAGGCCCAAAATGGGCCGCCGGGCTATAGTAATAGCATTTGGTACTCCAACATCCAAAGTTGTTACATCGTAAAACATGTGGAGTTCTGACAGCAATATAACCCTTTCTTGAATTTCTAGGTGTTTTTTGTTCAGGTGTATGTGCGTTGCATATACAAGCTCAACTTCAGTTAATACGACGGGTCGCCCTACTGCTGACTTTTAGATTCTCGAAGTTTTTCTCCCGCAGTTCTCAGATGTCTCAACACCCCAAAGGAGTCGGGCCGTCAACTTGCGGTCTTTCACTGTCAAGTGACCATGTTGTCACTTGAGCCCTTGACATACCATCGGCCCCAACAGCCAGATCCTCGGCAAAAAGGTGGGACAAGGTGATGTCAAGTGAGTAGCAAGGTATACCAAATGATTAGCAATTCTGCCAGGTGGCATCTTATGACTTGTTATAAGCAACATTTCTGACTCAACGACAGTATTACCTGCCCTGCTACTTTTTGACCATCAAAATCCATCAAACAGCTAATCCAAGGCCATCCCTCCACCGGCAAAAAAATTGACAGCTTCGCGGTTGCCCAAGACTCTGCCGCTGGGTCGACCCAGTCTGTTTGTGTTCCCACTGTGACCATCCTGGCTCTTCTTCTTCGCACTTCAGGCCCCGGTTCCTTCAGACCAAATCAGTTCAAAAGCATTGGGAATCTTAGGGGTCCAACCCCCTCAATGCCACCCCCCAAGAATGAGGCACGGCATAACAAAGGGAGAGAACAAGAAAAATAAATTCATCCCCTTGTTCAGGCCAGCTATTAAGGCCTTATTTTTGTTCCGGGGGGTGGGATTCCCGGGCCCCTGAAATTCCCATGATAAGACCCTGGATGATTCATACAAACGTGGACATCATATATGGAAAATTTCATCATTCCCACAGATTTTCAAACACACGTGTTATAACTCTATTAGGGTGTCAAGTTGCCACTTGTTTTGAGAGCCCCGCTGTCATTACACTAGTAGGGTCTGGCGTTTTCATAGGGGTCAGGATTCTTAGGGTGGGACGTGTTTTTTGTTGGGTGGACTTTCATCATCCTGTTGTTGGTTGCAACCCATTTGAAAAAATTAGTCAAATTGGGACCTGCACTCCCTGAAACTAACATGTCTCCTGAAAAGAACATTTTGAAGATGATTTTCCTTTTCCCAAGGATGGATATGTTAGTTCCCTGGAGGGTAGTCATTTTTGTCTGCCAACCCTTGGGAATTTTTCCAAGAAGAAGGCGAGGCCAAAATTCCCCAACGTCTTTTTTGGGAAGGTTCCAGGCGCGCCAAAAATCTCACATGTCTGACCTTTTTGTAAAACAATTCAGGCCTTAACTGTTGGTGCTTGAGGCCAGCATGTTGCAAAGAAGCAGTTTGCCCAAATTTTGGATCTATGTCATACTTTGCCCGAATTCTTGTCCGTATCCACATTTATCCATCCCAATTTCAAAAAAACAACATTGGAAGCTAAAGTTTCATGCTTTAAAACCATCTGTTATAGTTATACTCCCCAAAAAGCTCAGTACTAAATCCTCAAACATGATGGTTAGAAAACGATCCGCCTATTGAAATATTTGAGATGTTCCTTTTTTGGGGCCGACATGTTCATTTTCCGGGATTTACATCGGGGAACAGGTATGTCACTGGCAAACCGGGCCACGTCCGACATCACCAAGGCAGACTGCGCCGGTGCTAAGGTTTGTGAACCCGTGAAATCAGTGCCTCAGTTGCCATGAAGGTTCAAGACAAGTTACCCTCCTCGAAACTAACAGCGAGTTTATCCCTGAAAATTCCATGGTTGGAAGGTGCATGGCCTATTTTCAGGGGTGATTTTTTTTGGTTTCAGGGAGGGTATTAAGAAACTATTCTTCCAATGGTGTTTTTTAATTGGAATCCCAAAACAGTGGTGGTGGTTTCAAGTTCCATGTTACCCAAGGGATCCTGGCTCACCACAACTGAGGATGGCTTCATGGAACCTAAGTACGATGCGTTTCGGAGGTCCCAATCATCAGCTGAAAATATGATTGGATCCCTGGGATCCAAGTTCAACAAGTTATTTTCAAGACAACTGATCCTTTGTGACCTTCTTAGGATGGTGAAGTGACCCCCTTTAAAGTTTAAAGATTAGTGACCTCCAACTATTGCATAAATAGCTCGCTTTGAATCACCTGAGTTGCATGATTTGTTCATATTTTGCTGGTCATAAGCCTTTTTGTGTGGTTTTTAAGGATTTTGCTTGGTGATTTTTGCAGCCCTTTTTCTTGTTTTGTCTCCCTGGTAGGATCCAAGCTTTAAACATCTATCGCCTATCAACCATAGACTGAAGACAGGAAACTGCGAACATGAAATTTCAGAAACTACACTCACTAAAACAAACAGTTTCCCATGAAAATGATGGTTGGGAGAGTTGGGAGACTACTTTTCGGAAACCTGATTTTCAGTAGTGTTTTGGAGGGTAACAATGATCAGTTTAAAACGGGTCATGCGTTCTTAAACTCATGATCGGCTGGCTCGTGTGGAGGCATCTTTGAGTTTCAAAGATCTTCACTTGGCGCAGAGTTGTAGCCAACCACAATAACTTAATTCAAAGATACACCCCTCAAATTTTCACATCAAATCTGAAACTCGTTTTTTTCACAAGATTCATGCTGAAATTTCAGGGGTGTAATCTCTCTCTCTCTCTCTCTCTAGCAGGGGTGTAATGTCACCATGTCTTTTGGGAAAATCAAACGGCACTGGGCCATGGGGATGGCCAAATAAGTTTCGGCTGGTTTAGGTTCAAAGGAAGCCATTCATTACACCCTCGAAGCTTAACATAGACCCTGAAAAGTTACCCTCCCAAAAGGAAAGTAGTCTTCCAACCTTCATTTTTCAGGGGCTATGTTAAACTTCGGGGGAGTTTATTAAGAAAATATTTACCCAATCTTATTGGGTGTGCAAGGGTTCGAATGCACTCTACTCAAATCACACTAGTGTAGCTGAGACTCTTTGTGGTTTCAAGTACTGTAGTTCTCCAAAAAAACGAGAAAACACACATAACTAACCCATCAAGAAAAACATGTTGGAAGACTGTTTTCCTTTTGAAATCGTAACTTTTAAACCACCATCATCCCCTAATAAGGATTAATAAGGCCTTATTGAGGGGTGGCATTGGGTGGCACCTTTTAACAATTCCCATGATTGAGGTCCTTCCACAAATTCATCAAAGGCGCGTAAACCTCCAAGGTTCTCCATCCTTGAAGGGCTGGGAGGGACCTAAAATGGAGGGGTTTCCTGTACCTTATAGCCAGCTGTTTTAGGGACTTAGGAGGGAATTCCCTTAGATAAGCCGTATCCATAGAGCTTTCATATAGGTGTTAGGTTTCGAACCTCTACTAACCACTGCTTGAAAAACGATATACATATCAAGGTTGCACTGCTGCAAAGGATGGTTCTGTACAAACCCATAGAATCCATCTATGGCATATTTACCTACATTTACCACAAAAATCAGCCATTCATGTGGGTAAATATACCATTTAAATGGATGGTTCTGTACAAAAATGGAAACCATACGAATCATCCGTAACTCCATTTCCATGGAGCGATCTCGCCATCTATTTCTTGGGGGTGGTATTGGGGGGGGTGATTATTAATCATTCGAACCATCACCTAGGATACTAAACGAGTTGGTGCTTTCAACCCAGCTGAAAAACATGCTCGTCAAATTGGATCATTTCTCCAAGGATCAAGGTAAACATCACAAAATTCATTTAAACCACCATGTTTGGAATGCCCTGAAACTAACATGGCACCTAAAAAGATGGCATTCCAAAAGGAAAGTAGTCTTACAGTCTTACAGCCATGAATTTTCAGATGCTATGTTAGTTTCAGGGAGTTGTGACCGTTTTGGGTAGTGCGACAGGAAACCCAGAGTTGTCCAACATGGACAACTCGGGATAACACTTCGTATCCTGGAAGTCCCAAAATCTTCGTCAAGACTCACATCCGTCAAGCAGTGCTTCAGATCTTTCATCTGACTACGTAGGAATAGCAAACTCAAGGTCGTATCTTGCGATCCTCGGCTCAAAAAACACCAGATATTTGGGGCAAAAAAACACGGAACCTGTGACAAACGTCGGACCAGATAGGAATTGTAGGTTTGGACGATTTTGATGTTTGACTTGAACTTATTCTGTGGCGGTTCATACTGAGTGTTTTTCAACAAATGACAGTGGAAAATCTCCTTCATCAGTCGGAAATACATCTGCAAATGGTTGATTTTCCCGTTGTCATGTTAGTTTTCGGGGGGTAACAAATCACAAAAGAGTTCAGTGACAGTGTCTAATCTGGGAAGATAAAACAATGATCTGAATGATCACTTTGAGCCTGTACACTGTACACATAATTCATCATCATTATTGTCGCGTAGAGCCGTTGTTTTTTCCTCATCAAAAAACATTTGGACGCATTGGACGTGAATGCATCCTTCCTTTTTTGAGATATCAAGGCCACGTTCTCCCATTGCCTACTAAAACTTGAATTCCTGTCCTCCCCTGAAAAAATGCATTCATGATATATTTACCTGCATTTTTTGTCATAAAGAAATCAACCACATGTATAGGTAGATACAGTATTACCTTTCCTGAAACTAACCCTGAAAAATGGATGGTTGGAAAACGATGCGGCTTCCTTTTTGGGGGCCGACCTATTTTCAAGGGCCACTTTAGTTTCAAGGAGCGTACCATACATAGATCCGATGGCTCCAAAATCCTGTATCGATACCTTCCCCCACATCCATCTGGATTACCTGCTTCTACCCGTGAATTCACAACAAACAAATACCACAGAAAACATAGAGTTAACCCCCCCCCCCAGAGTCACAATCTCAAGATACACACCCAAAAACTAACATGACAATGGAAAGACAACCATGAATGAAGATCCATCTCCTGTGAACAGTAAATGTTCCACTGCCATGTTCGTTTATTTGAAGGTGAGTGCCTCCATGATTCTTTTTTTGGTGTGGCCCTTGCACCTAGCCCCAGTCAAACTGCAAAAAAAACATGTCTTTGGATCAGCCTTGCTAAAAACCTGGGACCCTATATATCCAAATACCTCCTGAGAAGGCGTGGATGGTATGGTTTTGGGGGGTGCCTTCATGCCTTCTCAAGAGTTCTTTGGACGTCGGACCGGCCGAGGGAAATCTCTTGGATTCCTGCAGATTTTGGGAAGACGGACTCGGACTGGGTCAACAAAAAAAATCCAATCCTATAAGGTTCCCATCAAACTGGCATGGTTTAGTATACTTATTTTACCATACAAATTTCAACGAAATGTAGTTTTTTTCCATACCATGAATGACCATCGATCCGTCAATCCCGGAACACAAATCATTTTTTTTAGACTTTGAAGATTTGAAGGTTGCAACCCCCCATCTTCCCAGCTTTATAGCGCCGAAAAGCCCAACCCAAAAAATCCGGAAAAAACCTCCGTCATCCCTGATGGTTTTCGGAGCCAGCAGGGGAGTTGGGCTCAGCTAAGGCACTCATTTTGACCACCTGCTCCACGAATTCCGTATATGCGATGTCACCGGAACCGTCTTCATCCAGCACTCTGAATAAGGATTGCCTGAAAAAAAGTGGAAAAATCGTTGCAAATGGCCGGATCATATAGATGGGTCATGTTGTCTATCAATGTCTATCAACAAGTTTTCCCAAGAGGGAGCACAAATATGCTTTCACTTATCATGTTAAAAAGATGCTTGACAATCAGTTTCAGACTGGTGCTAAACAAACATAAACAAGTACAACAACAATCTTTGCCAAACTATGTATTCAAAGCCACTCAACTGACCAAATACAGAAGCAGTCCAGACCAACAAGACATTCTAATCATCAAACCACTCTTCGCATGGATTTGCTTGTACGATGCCTGGAAAAATAGAAAGCACCCGATTCTCCGAAATGGTGATATACAGTAATTGTGATTTACCATGGTAGAATCCGTTAAACAAATCATCTAACAAAAAAACAAACAAAACTATAGTCAAATTGGATCATTTCCCCAAGTACGGGTGAAAATAAAAAAAACCTTGAAACCACCACCCAGTTCCAAACCAAGCCGCATATCTTCCCTCTCCACATCCATTAATCGCATCTGTTCTTGGAATTCTGGCAACTTATCGTAGCCGTTGAGCAACTCATCCAAGGAAATATATCCACTTTGGTCCTGCATGTTCGGAGGTCACATGTTCCACACCAAAAAACTGAACATCGTTTCGGAGGTCACATTGAGATGAGAGTGCTGAATCGATGATGTATAATACCAACTAAAAAATACGCAGGAGTCAATGAGAACAATGATAAAATTCATGATGATCATAATATAATAATATATGTAGTCACAACCAAACACTGAGTAGTCGTCAACATTGAAACCATAGCAATTTCAATGATCAACAACCATACAAAAACACATAACAGCACGTATATCGTCAATCTATTTCAAACAAGAACAACGTCAATGTTTATATCATCAATGATTATGCATAAGACAATCATCATTGCTGCTGTCAGAAGGCTTCTTGGTCTCGTTTTACGCATGTTACACCCTCGAAGATTGACATAGAAGCTGAAAATGATGGTTTGGAAGATGATTTTCCTTTTCCCGGGGGCACCGTATTCTCAGGGTCCATGTTAATCGTCCAGGGTGTATCACATGGGGAAGCTCCATCCCCTTCAGTATTGCCTCATCTAAAGCTTCGCACAATGACAGCAGCTGACCTTGGAGGATCTGCTCATATCATTTCATCCGGGAAACCCAAAAAAGAAATGCCTTATGTTAAACTACAAAACCACCATGCTGTTTTTGAGGAATTGCTGAAAAACCACGCTGTGAATGTTCTGGTAGTGAATGTGGAAATAATTCAATATATGAATATGTGTTTACAAAAACATTAAACGAGTTATGGTTGGTATCGTATATTATATCATCTGTATATATCTGGATAAGGTACATACCATACTCTTCTTTAGAATCCAAAAAGTCAGCCCATCTTTGGATAAAACGTGATGAAACTATGATCCAAGTTATCCGCGGTCCCACCTGGAAATTTTGACTACTGGAGTATTCATGGGCCCATGGATATACAGGCAATTCCGGTGTTATTGACATGGCATGTGAAATTGCTTCAAAGATTTAGGCCTATGTACCCAATTTGCTTATCAAGTACTCCTCGCATTTATAGAGCCTTTGCATCGATCTTTATCAGCGAGCAAGGCGAACTCCAACAATTCTAGAGTAGCTAGGTGGTGGCTTCAACACATTCTAAAAAGGATGTTTGGGAAGTTTCGAGCTTTTGGTGTTAATGCTTTAAGGATGTATATACCCCAATAAGATGAGAGGTCTTTGAATTTTGAAACTTTTCATCACGGTTATAAGGTAGCTCTATATAAGGTGGCTCCAAATTGCTTGCTATGAACATATTTTTTAGGGGTCCGAAATCCTTACCTTAACTTGAACAAACTTGCAAGATGGGCCAACAAAAACGGAGCCCAACAACCACAAAAAATGGCCCAACAACTGGATCACTGAGGTTGTAACCCTATAAGTAGAGTTAAAGCCCTACTTAAATATGACTGGTAGGGACCCATCTTGTGAATTCGATCCAACCGCACTTAGCCATCTAAATTGCATATCAAAGTCTCGTTTTGCTCCTTCGAACTGCGCTTGACGCTGGGTCAGCTGAAATTTGATATCTTCTTGCCTATGTGTCGCAACGAGTTTCTGGAACAGAACACTGACATTTTTTTGTGGGAGCAAGGGATCTGCAATTGTAACCCCTGGATGAAGGTCAACCCCTCTCTATTCGATAAAAGGTGAGAAATTATCCCAAAGATCTTGGGTCAATCCGGGATCTCAAATCATCCAGCTTAGGCTTGATGATGTATCAAAACACCCCAAAAACTTCGTGGGGAATTTCAGTTCAAATGTGTCCCATACAATCCATGTATGGCATATGTCCACTACGTCTAGTTTATCTTGCTGGTAAATGTAGGCAGACATACCTAATGTATCCTAATGTGGATGCATATGGCATTTTCCCAGCAATTTTTGCAGATTGTGTAGTCACAATTCCTTCGAATTTCTCAGAAGTCAATGATAAATCTGAGATGGTAATCACTTCCTGGTTGGAAGATGAGTTTCCTGTTCTTGACAGAGGAACAGAAGTCTTTGTTTACCATCAATTTTCAGGTTTGAAACTTGCAGTTAGTTTCACAGGGTTTGCCATAATCACCTAGAAAAAACCCGAAAAAAATAGGAGAAAGCCTACATCACCAAACTACTTGCTACAGTACCTGTCAATTCTTTAGGGGCCTAATTTTCCCATATGTAACGGTCGGTTCTTATGGTGGACCCCGTTTAAGGGTCCCTACGGGTAGGCCGGGTGAACACCATCCCTCCCAACAAGGTGGACCCAAGGTGCTGTGCTTGGTGCGCTTTGTCCACAATCCTTGGAAAAACCACAGCTTGCAGTTCACTAGAAACTTGGCCCAAAATCTGAAGACATTTTTTTTGGCAAACACACAAAAACACAACTTTCATATTCCGAATTTTCTCTTGAATAATTTGGTTGACAATAAGATACTTACCAACCACTAAACTGAACAAATGATCATATTCTAGCAGGGAGAAGGGTGGTGATTGTTAACTTGTTCCTTCATGAAACGACTCTTTTTTCTGGCGATTCCCGGCCTTGGAGCGGCATGTTGTCTAGAAAGCTCCAGGTCCAAATGATCTCCCAACTGTTATGTTTTTGAAAGAGCTTATTTTCGGATACTGTACAGCTACAAATTCAATCTAACAAAAGAAAATGATATAATATAATAAAATGATGGCTTCTGAATTAAAAATTAATCTGACTTGTGTTTCTTTTACTCCTCATATCTTTGCTGGTCTCAATCCAACTCTTGGCATCAAACAAAAAATGAGCAACAAAAAGTGTCAAGTCTTTTCGTGGCTAAGTAGACCAAACACTGCGTTTAACTCATGTGATGGAAAAACACACAAAACATGTCACCTTCCTGCATTTTCACCCACCCCCCCCCCCCCAAAAAAAAAAACAACGCGATACACCCCTGAAGATTAACATGGAACATAATTCCCTGAAGGTCTGGTTCAGATCATTTTCCTTTCTAAATGGGTGATTTGTAGGTTAACGATAACTGAACTGCTCTGTGCTTTAGCTCCTGGCCTTTCAACTAGGCTTCCAACTTGGATTTACCCTAGCCACAAAACTATCGTTGTCGTAGACATGGTTTGGTTGAATAAAGGGGGTTTTACCCAATAAATACCCATAAGGATCCATAGGATGTATAAGGGTACCATCCCAAGCAACCCTGCGAGTTTGAGGATGCTAGGGTTCGAAAAAAACGCTCCTCACGTATGAAAATTGCATCATCCCTGGCGACCAAATGATCGATCCCCCAAGGACTCACAGGGTATCTTTTAGAAAAAGCCAAGTCTCACAGACAAAATCAAATTCAGAAGGCCTAAATCAATGGTGATAAAAACCTTAGTTCGAGGTTTTCGGAAAACGGCAAAACGGCTGAATCTCTAAACAGCGGAGTCCTCAAAACGGAGAGGCACTTGGATAACCATGACTGGAGGGTTTGAACGTACCATTTCCCCCACGGCATTTCTGGGTGCTTTCGAACACCCAGCGGCATCCGAAATGCTTCCCTGAAAAAATTGCACCCCCTCCGATTACAACTTGAAAATATAGAGAAAAATTTAGCTGGCCAAGTTAATCCAAAATATAGCATTTCATCAGGGTGGACTTCCCTGAAATAACAAGATTTCAATTTTCCTTTCTCAGCTATGTTTCGGGGGAAATCGCTGGTGTGAGGTCGCTATAATTTGACCAGAGATATATGATAGAAAGTACTCACGATGGTTGATGGCTTTATGGCGATGATTGATATGTAAAGATGCGAAAATTTCACCGATGTCAAATTTTGATCCCACTTTCCATAAATTGGTATCTTAGCTTTTTCAGCTTCATCTACTATACTAGGGTGCCCATGGAAGTTAATAACGATCGTTCGTAAGTTGTCTGATGACCTATTTATTGGACTCAAAACCTACTTTTTATATAGGGGTGAAATAATCCATGCACTAAGTACCATGGACATTCCAGTCGACATCCAACTGAACTTGATGAGACTTGTTCTAATCAATCTCTAACTTCCTGAATGCTTGGGTGATTTTAAGAGGAAAACATCCCCCTTTGCTAAACTAGTTAACAACCTTTTGAGATGGATTTTATATGTCACTGGCCCAAGAAAAACCTCACAGTTTGGAGTCATTTTCGCACCCATGGGACTTCTTGATCGGGGCAATTGAATGAGGTTCTGAATTTCCCATGGGTATTCAATAGGGGCTGCAATGCAATCAAACTAGCCACCTGCCGAAGGATTGTCCAAACCTTGGGATATCCTTTGCATGCTGAGATCATTTTTTAGCTCCAAAGACTTTTTTGAAAGTGATCTACGATAAAATTTCTGACACCAAAAAAACGTCACCACGGTTCTTTGTTAGGAACAGCTATACTTTTACATGCCACGCCCTCTGCAGGTTGTTTTTCTTCCAAGCAACAAGTATAAAGTATGGAACTGTCTCTGGGTGGGTTTCCATAATGGGAATGGTCACCTGACATTCAGTTTGGATGGCGGCGGTTGGGAAACCCGACACAGGTGGTAACTGAGTTTTTTCTTGAAAAAAAACGCTCCGAAGAAAAGTTGTAGTGCTTTGTTGTTTGAAATTTGCATGCATGAGGATCTCCAATAAATACTATCATTTCGAAGCCTTACCTATCTAAAAAAACACAAAACATGTGTATGTGATATGAATGCAAGCCAACTGAACCATCAAATGCGTTCCAATGTACCGTTGTCTCCAAATATACCAATAAAAAACAAAAAAACTAATCCAGTATCTTGATAAAAAACCATGATGCCGCGAAACCTCACCAAAAAAAATCCCCCCAAAAAATTGAAGTGTTCCCTTCAGAACCCTAAGATTCCAATTGCTCCCTTTAATCCCCCTTGTGTTTTTTTTGGTTCCTTAAAAAAAGAACATCTTCCACCAGAACAAGGGCCCCAACCTCCAACCGACCCACCACACGTACCACACCTACCGTACCTGTCCCCCGGCCTGGCCCCAGGAATCACCTGCCACAATTTGTTGGCTGAAGGTTAATGCCTGATCCACGGTCGATTTTTGTTGAAGTCATCCCCATTGGCTCCACGTATATGATGGAATATACAAGCCATAAATTTGCGCCAAATGTAGGTAAAAATTCCAGTCCCATGGAGCATATGGGTTTGTTGAACTCATTGTTTGTGAGTTTTTTGTTGCTTTTATTTGGAAGGCCGGGGGGGCCGGAAAAGCTGTGACATTTGGATTCTACGTTGTTTAACAAATTCTTCGAGAGATGAAAGTGAGCGTTTTTTTTCCCATGGGTCAACCACATCAGCCTAACAAAAAACAACTTTTGAACTGATGGAAAAAACAATCAAACACAACATTTTGAAACCTTGCGGGTTGTGATCTTTGCTAATGTGATGATTATGCAGGACACAGAATTGTTCAACTGAATTTATAACTGTAGTAGGGAACGATCTTGTACAGCAAAAATGACCATTGCTTTTCTCCAAGCCCATCGTTTACCCACACTCACCATGAATATGAACAATTGTAGGTATACTGGTATATAATATATATATATACCATACATGGATCCGTCATGGGAAGGTATTCATGGGAATCTAAGGGTATACCCCTTCCCCCTCAAGAAATAAGGCAATAAATCATCCTTATTCAGGGCTTTTTTTGAGGGATCATGGAGGTAAATAACCAATTAATACTGTTGATGGAAGGATTCCTGCACCAGTTAATTGATAGGTAGTTTATCCCATTATTTACAAGGTTCAGGTGGTGCAGGATTTCTTCCATCAACAGTATGGCTTTTGGGGGGGCACCCGTACATTCCCATTATACATTTCCGGCTTCCAATCTGCGCCGAAGAACGGAGGCCCAAACCGTTTGGAAGGCTCTGTTGCAACGAATACCTCGGAGGATCTCGGAGGTCGTCGCCATTTGGGGGGGTGGGAAATGAGTCAAGGTAATTTTCTAGGTCCTTACAAGGTGGGCCCCTAGCAGTTATAAGATGTTATAAGCAGGGTCATAACTCCTGAAAAATTAGGGTGAAATATATAACTCTAGTTACCCGGTGTATTTTCGGCCGTTTATATAGGGGTGAAATAGCTCCACATAAAATTGATTTGTAGGGTCCCACCTTTTTTTTGACATCCACATACCTGCTGAGTTCTCGGCCTTTTGGGTGCTACGGGGGGGGGATGTCTGGATTTTGTTGGAAAAATGAGGAAATGCGTCGATTTTTACCATTTTTGATAAGACCTTTTATAGTTGATTCTTTGGATGGTTGGCTTTGACTTCCAGAAAATACATCATCCCTTAAATAGCTTCCGTTCCTCCGCTTTCAAAACTCCATTCCGAAAGGGTTTATTTTCTTCCAAATGTTGCAGCCAGCGGATGAATTTGATACAACAAGGAGCTCTCATCCCCCAATGCCCACACCATTGAAACATGGCCTAATTAAGGGAACAACGGTGGTAAAGAATCCCTAAATAAGGCCTTATTTCCTGGGGAGAGTGGCATTGATTGGGGGGGCACCCTTAGATTACATCATGATCACATGTCGAAAATGTCTTAAGTTGATGAAATCTAGTTGATTTGATCCCCTTGGGATCTGGAAGTAGTAAATGGTGTCTAAGAAAACTCCGACAGACCCCTCGAACATACCCCAGACCCTCAACTAGCCATTTATAAAGGAAATCCTTTCATATTTGTATTTTGGGGTACCTGGGGTCTGTTCCAGGGGTCTGTTGGAATTGTCTTAGATGGTGGTAAATCTGTGGCTTGTAAATCCGACCCACAACTATGACATAGCTTGCTTGCTGGAAACCTTTGCACACATCCCACCCCAAGCATCCAATGGCGAATCGAGTGTCATTCATCTGGAAATATTCCATCTCTATCCAGTTCTATTGTAATTGGATGCACCCATTCCACTGCAATAATTCCTGTCAGCAAAAACTGTGGCTACCAACAACTCAACATGAACTGAACATGGACATGGAAAACGGGTGAATTGAAAATACTGGACGGGTGGATACTAGTTGAGATTCAGGCGTTCTTAATTCTTTTTTTCCGTCCCACCAGCCAGGAACCAAAAAAACATCCCCTGCCCCCCAAAAATATGATGTGTTGGAGTGGCCTAGTCGTAAGTGGGCTAAGCAAGTACCTGTTTTACAACTAGAAAAATGATATTCAAATTGGATCATTAGCCTAAGTAGGGCAACAAAAAACAAAAAATATAAAAACCACCACGTTTGTAAATAGAAGTTCGTTGGAACTTCTGTAATTTTGGGGTCATGGGAAGAATCGCTTGCAGCTGTGATCTGGATTCCAGGGAAGCTTCTATGGGAAGGACCAGTTTGTTACAAGGTGGGCCCGAACTAGCTATAAAGGGGGTTGAAACGGCCATAAATGGCCTACCCTTTAAGGATTATAAGGATCATTGGACCCTCCAATGGAAGGGTTGTTTCACCTGTATGACGCAGGGGTGTATTATTGGTCCTCAAAATAGGCAGGCCATTGAGGGGTTTTCGGATCTCTCTCAGGTAATTAATGGGTATCTGGGGTTAAAAATGACTCCTAGAATCTGGAGCGACTGGCAAGATGATGCAATACAACTTTTTCAAGCCGGTCTTATGAAGGTATCGTTATCAGATTTTCGGAGTTCACCGCATCGAAATTCCATCCTTTCAAGGCATAAACACCAACCATAAGACTTCATATGAAGGATTTCTGCAGTAATCTTTCTTGCCTGTTGCTCAAGTGGAGTTGTGTAACCCTACTTAAAACAGGTATGGCCCATCTTGTAAAAATTATCAATCTCAAGTTCCGGGCTGATTCTTTGTCAGATGGTCATCCTAAATGTTCAACACTAAAAATATAAGAATCTTATGTCTTCTTCAAGGCTAGTAGCCTAAACAAACACAACAGGATGCTTTTTGTTTTATGACCTACACCTTGTTGTTTTTGACAAAACAAACCTACAACACTAATTGTAGCAATGACACTTTTTTCTGGGGATGGACTCATGAAATTTGAGGCACTGACGCTGAAACACAATGATTCATCGTGATCCTACCTTCAACAAAGGTACAGCAGGTGCCCATCAATGGCCCAACTATCACCAAAGTTGAGACAGTCTCCAGTTGATTCTGAACATCGAACCGAACAAGTACGGCCCGGGGAAGTCCAAATGTTCGACGATGTTTTTGCTCCAGGCTTTTCCATAAAGACGAAAGATTGTGAAGCAAGGGTTTTGTTTATGATTACCTATTCCAAAGCAATCTTCTTTTTATGGTCGGCCTTGACTTCCAGAAACTACATCATCCCTAAATAGCTTGTGTTTCTCCGCTTCCAAAACTCCATTCCGAAAGATCCAAAAGGATTTATTTTCTTCCAAATGTTGCAGCCAGCGGATGAATTTGATACAACAACTAGCTTCAGCGGTCATCGAGTCATCAACTATCTTGGGAATCTAAGGGTTGCTCACACCCTTGAATCAAGGCCTAATTGCGGGACAACGGTGGTTTAGAATCCCGTAATAAGGCCTTATTTCCTGGGGTTGGCATTGGTGGGTGTTTCCCCAATCGCATCCCAACTGCGCACCCATGATCATCAGGATCAACAACAGCAACACAGCTGCCCAAGCAATCGCTTTGGCAGCCGAAAGAAAGCCATAGAGCCTCATAAACATAGGTCACAACTTGTTTCTTTGCAATCTTGTTGCTGTTTTT
This sequence comes from Breviolum minutum Mf 1.05b.01, assembly GCA_000507305.1. Classification (NCBI taxonomy): domain Eukaryota; class Dinophyceae; order Suessiales; family Symbiodiniaceae; genus Breviolum; species Breviolum minutum. The sequence goes on from DF240111.1 coordinate 57,198, forward strand.
GCTGTTGTGGTGGCAATGAGTAGGTGATGATGTTATTGTTATAAGTCATAAGTTATTGTTGGTCATAGAAAGGTAGCTCAACGTAACGTGTCTGCTCCAGGCACATGATGTAGAGTTCTCGAAACAGCGGCAGCGTGCGAATGCTACGCAAGACCCGCAAGGCACGAACCACACGCAGGACCTCGATAGATGAAATTCGGCGGGGTAGCGGGGTATATACCCTCCAGGCAACTAACATGGCCAACCTGGGGGAAAGGAAATTGTCAACTCACAAGTGCCGGCTGGGAGGCGATATGTTAGTTCCCAGAAAGGTATTTGGAGGGCATAAGTTGATTGGATCACACTGACAAGAGCATCTTGTAAGACATCAGTGTCTCTGTGTGTGTAAGTGTCATATTGTCCTTGTGTTTTGTGGTTGGGGGAAAAACATTTGAATCCTGCAAAGAATCATGTATTTATCTGCACCTGCTATAACATTTAAAAAAAAGGGTAAGTTTAAACACACCCGACTTGAAAGAAACAGCCAGGAGAGCAAGCACGACTACATGCTATCTATTGGAAGTAATGAATCAAAACTATTATCAAAACATATGAAACAAAAGGCAGGACATGTTTCTATTCTAGCTCGTCACCCACCAGGGGATTGTACAGGGGTGATTCTGTTGATCACTGAATCATGAATATACTTGATAGTTGGCAAAATGGATGGATCAATATAGATGAATCATTATTGAATGCTGGGTGGGTGCCTCCGGATGATAGATACAATCAATCCGGATGTAAAATTTCTATGGATTTTTTACTGCAGTGAAAAAACAACTGCCCAAATCCTTTGGATTTTTCAACATCCCAATTTGATGTCAACGCTTCCGCGAAACCCTTTGGGAGTGATTTCCTGAAACACTAGGGCGGTGAAACCCATCTTTCCATCCAAACCAGGAAAACGAAAAAACAACTGGGGGTTTTAACCCGCCACTTCCCAGCCGAGAGGCTCTGAACAAATCGGAGTTGAACTCCGTTCCAGCTAATACCCATGCCACGATGACCAGAATCCAATCCACTGAGAGTACAGCAAAGTCTAACCTGGTGTCATGGTCCCCATGGTGGATCCCGTGGTAACTGGTCGATCAGCAAGAATTCATGGGTCAATTCTGTGCCGGGATGATATCCCATCTCCCCAGGAAAACCCAACAAAAATGCCTCACCTCTGTAAGAAATAAGGGATCACAGTGGCTAATAATCCCTGAAGACCGCTTGTTTCTGGGGGTTTCACCAATAAACCCCCTTCCTCCCGTAATCATGGTTTTTCGTGGAAAATTGGGTGTATCTCCAATATGAGTTTCCTTTCATTTAGGGTGACTTTCCGCTAAACCAATGGAGATGGGAGAAAGGCTAAAAGGTGATCTCATGTCGCTCATTATTCATAAATTGAAAAAATATAACTGGTCTGAATTGATGCATGTATTCAGTCCTCATTATTGAAAAAAACCAATATTTTCGAATATAGAGGGAAACGTCACATCATCCTCTAACCGCTCAAAGTGGCTACCCCCTATACCGGTAAGTCCCTTGGCGGGACTTGTGAAAGCAGCAAACTCAAATGACTTGACCTCAAGATCAACAAACCCCTGAAACCTGAGTTACAACCCACCCTTCCACCATTCAATGAAATGCCCAAAAAGTGGTCAGAGTCTGGTCAATTTCGAAAATGGGATCCATTTTTTGAAAGTGAAAAATCCATAAAAAATCCATCTATCAAAATTGGACCTTCCATCTTTCCCGAAGGTCTCTACAGTCTGTATCATTGTTTCCTATAGGTGATAAAAAGACACTTCCCGAAGATTTAGGTTCACCACGCATCTGCAGCATTATCTCCTGCGACGAGGTTTTCATGTCGATGCACAAATACCCACCCATATCTATATCATCTGGCAAATGAACATTTAGATTTAGATATAAAGAAAGATATACAATTATACATACATATATATATATATATATTAATAAACTGTTAAAGAAAAGGCAATATATAGAATATACGTATATCTAAATACATTATATGATATTTGTATGTGCTCGCTTATCTTCAGGTACCCTTTCTGCTCGGATTCTGTTGAAGTCAACAGATCGCGTTGAGGCCCCGAAACTGATTCCATCTTGCGAAGAAATATGCCCATCCTTAGGACGGAGCCAAATGAGTGTGCAAGACATCATGCTTTTTCCCTCCCCCAAAAATGTGAAGATCATGTGAAGTCTATACCCTCCCGAAGTTTAACAGCGCTCGCACCTGAAAAATGAGGGTTGGGAAGACGATTCGATCCTTTGCTATTGGGTTTCGGTAATTTTTCAGGGGCGAACTGTTAAACTTCAGGTGTGATGAACTCCTGAAAGGCCAATTTGAGGCAAAAGTCCCTTACAGAATCGCTACTTGTTTTGGTGATGTCAATTGAAATCACAAAAAAAATCACTCAGATCACCCCCGCCCAAAAAACTAATGTCTTTTTTCTGCTATCCTGCCATCTTCTCTCTTTGTACAAATCATATAGAGGCAATGAAAATCCGCTTGAACCGTACACCTTTTTTTTTGTGTTTGGTGTATCTCTGCGTCAAATACATTGATTGAAATATATGAGTCATAAATGGGTGTTTCCAAAAATAGGGGTATCCCAAAATGGATGGTTTATAATGGAAAACCCTGTCAAAATGGATGATTTGGGGGTATCACTATTTTCGGAAAGATCCAAATGTTTGGGTCGCTTGGGCCCCTGCAAAGGACTTGGGCCAAGCTCACCATCTATCTCAAGCACATCCCCAGTAGAAAGGAAGCTGTTAGACGTCGGTACTCTTGGCTGTAATCTCTAAGACCTTTTCAAAACAATATGCTCCAGATCTGGCCATCCCACAAGGAAACTTCAATTTCCAACCATCAATGTCAGGGGCTTTGTTGGTTTTAGGGCGGGTAATCATCCTTGACAAAGTGATAAAGTGTTGCTACTAAGATTTTAGCCTTTCCTTCAAAGAAACAAAATGGGTGTTCGTGAATCCTCGGAATGCATCTGTAGCGTGAGGTTATATGTTATTGACATTCCACACGCATCATGCTTTGGTAGCATTTGAGTTATCATGGTATCTATCGAGTACATATATATATATATATAAATCAATATGCCTATTATTGTTATGCTAACATCTTTTTTTAGCACCAAGAATCGAAATGCATAGAGCCGCAAGATAGCTTCCAGAGTATAAATCCAGAGAAACGAAAAGTTTAGAACGCCTGAAAAACGGAGCCGCCGCTTCGCCGCCGCTGCGTCGGGAGCCAAACACCACCGGGTTTTGGACAACAATCCATGGCACCCAGTTTGGATAAACACCTGCAGTATTTACATCTCCGAAAACTACTACTAGTTGGTGGTTTCAACCCATTTGAAAAATATTAGTCAAAATGGGAATCATCCTTAAGTAGATGTGAAAATAAAAAATATTTGAAACCACCACCTAGATTAAGAGGTTTCCAATTAAAGGTATATAATTAAAGGATTTTCAGAACAACAGAAATCATCTGAAATCTTCGTACCCTTCAGCCCTGCATAAGGAAATCTACTGATTTTCATGTGTGTTGGTGTATCATGGCATATCTGAAAAGGAGGTGCTCACCTACAGTCTTCATGGAAGAGTTTCATCAGAAAAAAAAAGGATCTGAAAAATGGCTGCTATATTTACAGCCCCCCAAAACAATGGCCATACACTCCTGTAAAGTAACAAAGCCACCATTTTGATGGGATTGACCAGGAAAGATGAGATTATCATGGGCTCTGTTAGTTTCAGGGAGGGTAACCCCCTGGAAGTGTGAATCAAACGGTTTAACGATATTTGATAACCTTTGAGCCGCTATGATTTTCATGGTTTCTTGAAAAGGAGGGCTGGCTATAAGTTGAAAATATCATCAGTCACTCAGTCACTGTCATTGAGTATTTTTGAAAGTAAACAATACATGTCCCTTGATCATCATCATCATCATCATCATCATCATCATCATAGTTCAGTGGAAATTTATCATCATAGTTCAGTGGAAATTCATCCTTCAGCAACAAAAAACATCAACAAACATCAGGGTTAGACATCATGGAAGCATGTTGGAGCAGGTATCTAAATACTTTTTTGTGCGCTAGGATGATACTACTCAATTTGATGAGCGTAACAAGTCCAAACAGCATCCCCCCTCTCCGGTAGGTTTTACTGCTATTCAAAGGTGGGACCCGAGCCGATCATTAATTATAAATAAATGGAGTTTTGAACACCACAAAAAATTGGCCAAAAATAAATGGGTTTGCCTAGGGTGAAGAATCCTCACTTGTAAAGGTTATAAGCCAATTAATAACTGTTTTTTGCACCCTAAGTCATCTCAGGATGCTTTGCCGCAACCTTTCCGCTGTATCCCAGGTACCGATGATAGGACTCACAGTCTGACCCAGGCCGGTCAAATTACTCTGATGAACGATCAAGCCGATGTTCGTTAACACCAGCACACCTCATTCGGTTGGTGGTTAATTTCAACCATTTCCATGAATCCATGTATGAACAAAAAAATAATCATTTCCCCCAAATAAATTGGGGTTGAAAATAAACCAGGCTTTTTGAAACCAACACCTGTAGTCATGTTGTGACCATTTGTGGCGGCCAAAAAATCCAAATGGTTGTATTGAAGGGGTGGCTGAAGCTTCGATTCTGATACCAAAAGTCTAGGTACTGATTGTTACAATCCATTGATTTTCAACAAACAAATGGTGTTGTCAAAGATTGCTTCCAAATGAGAAGGGTGAGGTTTTTATGTTTGTTTTTCCAAAAATATGTGAACAAACGCAACATTGATTCAAAATTGTTGTTTGTTTCTCAATATTGAAGTCGTTGTAAATTGACTTGTCCTCCTGACTCTTGGGCGAAACCCGTCCCCCGAAAAACTTTGGATTGAGTGGAGTCCTTTTTTTAAAGCAAAACCCGGAGGAGAAAAAAAACGTACAGCCCTCAAAACTAACAAGACAATGGAAAAAATAACAATTTTGAAGATGTATCTCCTATTAAATTATTTGTTATGCTGTATGGATTTCAGGGGTGTACAGTGTACCAGTTTTCTGGTGGACCTTGAAAAGGCCACTTGGAAAAGGAAACGCATCTACAAAGCACCAGATTTTAGATTCCATAATTCCATGTTCGTTTTCCGGGTTGTACCAAACCTAATGAAACACAATTGGCTGACCTCAAAAGATTGGAAACACTGGCAGTAACACTGACACTGACACCAACACACAAAAATACACTCCCTGAACCTAACAGCAAACGCACCTGAAGATAGGCGTTTTAAGCCCAAAAGAGATTTTCATCCAACCAGGAGGCTGTTAGTTGCAGGGCGGTTAATGTACTGTACGAATGTACACCCCTGAAAACTAACATATCCCTTAAAAAGTAGTGCTTGAAAAACCTTTTAAAACATGACCCCTTTAAAACGGGGACGAATTCGTTGATTTTTCAGGGAGTTTTGACCAATATTGAATCAACACATACAATTTTCATAGGCGGATTCTCCACCTTCGGGTCCATTTGAGGAATGAAAATAAACCTGATTACTTTCCATGAAATCCTGGCTGTTGAATAGGTATTCCTATTATGGGATAATATGATAACTGGTTGGTGGTTTCAACCCGTTTGAAAAATATTAGTCAAATTGGATCATTTCCCCAGGTAGGGATGAAAATAAACAAATATTTGAAACCACCGCCTAGATAAACACTATAGCAAAGGGTAGTATAACCCCCTTTTACGACCCAAACAACCAGGTATGTTCATTGCTCATTTGACCGCTTGCAGCCCAAGGCTCCGATTGTAATATCCTTAGGACACGATTTTTCATGGGCACAAGAATTAAGCTGGCCTTTGTTGGGAATCTGACATTGAAAACCCAAGATGGATACCCATAGGATCCATGTATGTTACCAAAAAAATCAACCGAATGTAAGCACATATGCCATACATGAATCCTTCCGGATATGATTGCTATCCCGTGTATCAAAGGTATTTACTCATGGAACAAAAAGGGATAACTAACTCGCTTCAACAATAGGTGCCACGATGATCCGAGTCCAAAATAGGAGAGGAAACTATTGAACACATAGACATAGACATCCGGATTTTAAAAAGATGTGTAATATACATATTTGTATACAGAGAGTGCAAGTCAAATGTAGTGCATAGAGGAACCAAATAACAAAATAAAAACACATGAACAAATCAGAATTCCAGGTAAAAAAACATGACCGAATGGCATGCAATATGACTATAGAAAATTCAGACACAAACCGCACAAATCAAGAGTGCAGTCTGTCTTTACCAATCTTGGTTCTGATTGAATTATACTGCTTCCCAACATGGCTCCTCACAGCGGTTAAGGTGCCTAATCTGGACGTACCGTAACTTATGAGGCTGTTTTAGAGGGGGGGGTATTCCCTTACATTGGCCCTATCCATAGCGCTTACACAGGTGAGGATTCCTCCATTTTAGGCACCTGTAACATATTTGGTGCATTGATGGAATGTTCCTCTCCAAGGAACTAATTAACATATCCCACCGTTCACGGGAAGTTGGGAAAATCATCAACTCAACAGTGCCAAACGCTGGGATTGGGGATATGTAGGTTCTGCGGAGGGTAAGATATAGTAAGGACAAACTACTTTACATTTTTTCTACTCCAGCGCCAGAGAATTTTCATTGTGGTTGAGAAAAAACGCGGCAAACAGCTGCTATATATGGGGGTTGTGCTAAATAAAAGTTCCCAGGAACCCCCCTTTCGCAAATCTTTCGCCTCCTTTCGCGGTCCCATAAGGGTTGCATTTTCCAAAATCAAGAATTTCGTATCAGGAATCAAATATATGGAATCAAACAAACTCGAATACAAACTATACAATAAATCGGTCGTTGTTTGCACGAATGAATGGAAGCAACCAAAATGTCATTGTGATATGTTGCTTCTTTTCCCTTGGACCAATATCAGGCATGGCTAAATGCAGCCCATTTTGGGCAGGACATGGCTCGAGTGGATACGTCTTTCGCGCATCTTTCGCGCGCCTTTCGCGAACCTTTCGCTCGAAATCGTTAAAAAAAAAGAGTAGATACTATCTCCTATCTGGTCTTTCGCGGATCTTCCGCAAACCTTTCGGCAACGTGTACATTTCTCGAAAGGTACCTTTCGCGCAGGCATCTCAAATCTATGCCTGTGGACCTCGATTATATAAAACCTTTCATGGGTTTCTGCACGACTCTCATATAACCTAGACATACCGAATCTATATTAAGGTCCCTTTTGGTAAACCAACACGGAAACAAAAGTCCTAGTAAAAATGTATTTCGCTATTATTTCGATCTCGATCCTAATGGATCAACGGGCATTTTCCCCAACATATGTTTTGCTTCATGTTGTTCGCCCTCCCTGAAACAAACCAAAATGCACCTGATAATCGGCCGGGCACCACACGGAAAGGCTGGTCTTCCAACTTCCAACCATCCATTTTTCAGGCGTCCAAATGCCATCCTCGTAATTATGTGGGAATACCCACCCCAAAACTAACAGCTCGCACCTGAAAATGGATGGTTGGAATACGAGCCTATTTTCAGGTGCTTTGGCTGTTAGACCCTGGAAGATTAACATGGAACCTAGAAAGGAAAATGATCTTCCAAACCTCCATGACTATGTTCCAGCCATTCATCTTCAGGGTTGTATGAGGTTTATGGAGTTCACCTCTTCGAGACCAAGCATCAAAGTAGACATTTGTTGCCACAATGGCGGCCCATCGTCGACATGTGGACCATTCAGCCGGGAATTTAGAAGAGACCCTGAGGTTTTGCAGGGGAAAAAGAATATCACCCGGCGGTACAAGGTGGACCCAAAAACCAGTCATAAGCAGGGTGAAATACAATAAATTCACTTATAGGGGTGAAATAACTTCAGGTTACCATTTTTTGTTCCATTTATAAGGGTTTACACTCCATTTATAACTAGTAGGGACCTACCTTGTAGGGAACTAGCCAGTCTTCTTAAGGAAATACCAACGAAATGGTGGTGAATAATCCATCATTGATTATCGCCGGTAGATTTGGCACCATTCAAGATGTAGGGACGGGATTGGGAAATGTCACGGGAAACTATCCCAATTCCAATTGATACACGTTCAAAAAGATGCACATGTGGTCGTAGTAGTATTAGTATTCAAAGCAGCAGCAGTAGTGATAGTACTTCGCGCTGTTGACAACAAAGCCTTGCAAGTCCAGATCGACAGGGTTTTTCATATTCGTGCTGGTCTTTCGATTTATTCACAATGTCAGGTCACCAATATCTATCTGGACAAATTGAAATAGACCTCCTATACAGGTAGACATTCCCAACAATTCCCAAAAATTGACATAGCCCCCATTTCCGAAAGGAAAGTTCATCTTCCAATTTCAAATCATTGATTTTCAGAGTCTTTCATTGTTTGTTTCAGGGAGAGTACATTGTTTGAGGTAAGGCATACTTAGGATTTTCCAATCCTTAAGCCCTGGAAAATTAACGGCTGCATACCAAAAAATGGAGATGGATGGAAGATGATTTTCATTTTCAAGTGGGCGATATTTAAGGTTTCACGTCAACTTTCAGGGGTGTACACCCTGGAAATCAAACATGGATACCCAAAAATTCATGGTTTGGAAAATGTATCTCCTTTGACAAATGGCAAATAAAGTTTGGTATCTATGATGTTCAATTGTTACCCCCATCTTCCGACCGGTGGGTTCCAAATGGTCTTCCTTAAATGGTCCAAGTTGCTTTGTGTTGAGGGGCGCAACATCCTGCTGTGAAGCAATGCTCTTCTTGTGGTTCGCATCCTCACCTGGAATAACGGGGTAACCAACGGGAAATCGCCCCTGGAGATCCGGAAATTTCCCCGACCTTTTCCGAACGTCTTTTTTGGTGAAGGAAAGTGGGCATTTGTTTTTTTGCCCATTTGCGATTTTTCACTAAGCATCAACGAAAACTGGTGAATATATGCATCAAGTTGGATTCTGCGTTCAGATTACATCGCTTCTGGGTACCTCCCACTCAAATCCCAAGTCTTATAAAATCACCCTTTTCCATTCAGACTTTTAGTGGACATTGACCAAAACATGTTGGATATTTTTGGAGGGCATCGTTCACTCGTTCACATTCCAAATTCAGCAATGACATTGCTTTCTTGATCTCGTGTGCAACATTGCCTTTCTTGCGAGGGTTCACCCCATGCCTTCTCAGGTGGCGATGTTGGAAAAAATCATCCCATCATCGGTCGAACTTCAGCTAAACAAAAAAAACATGGCAAACACCAAATCTCGGCAAAACGACAACAAAAAAAGGAAACCAACCAAGGCACTCATTGCAAGATTCAAATCATTCAAATCCAAATCATGCAAATCCAGTTGGCCCAGCTGATTGTTGTCCACTGTGGACAAGGATTTCCTTAAAGGCATCCACGGAGTCACGATTGAATGGCCATCGTATCACTAAGGTGTCTGAGATCAGTGGAAATTTACAATAAAACACTTCAAAGAGGCCTGCAAATCACGGAGTAAAATAGTATCTAATTGGTGGTTGAACCGACCCATCTGAAAAATATATTAGTCAGTTTTGATCATTTCCCCAAATAGGAATAAAAATAAACACTATTTGAAACCACCGCCCAGGTATGTATTGGGTCATGCCCTAAACACTGGTTCAAAGTGGATTTCGTGAAGGTTAATACAGTAAGGTTCCCTTCATACAAATGAATGGATTGGTTTACCCCCACTCTGGCAGGGCTTATGCATGCCCCAAGGATTGACAGATTGACGCGCCATCAAAAGTAGGAAATTCAACCATATTTGTCAAAGCAGCTCGGTCACTAAAGCTAAAAGTCGTAAAATTGTGCAAACTATATACAACACCCCGTGAAATACGTGGAAATCTGTCAAGAATACTTGCTCTTCCTCCAACATTCATGTAAAACGTAAGTTGGAACAAGCATTGTAAGTGGTTAATGCCCATGGTTAGTGTTAGTCCCCTTTCAGTCTAGTATGGTCTAGTTATTAATGGCTTGTATCCACTGTCCGTAGGTAATTTTTCATTGAACCATTGAAGCTTTAGATTCCGAACAAATCCAAATCAGGATACAGAAATCCAAGATGTACAGTAAATCACAACAACATTTTATGGGTGTGGTAGGTTGACAAAAATATTCAATGTGCAACTCTCCCTCTACATCCCTTTCGTTGATGACTTTTTTGGACAACCCTTCAATCTGGGGTGTTTTTTTGTGGGTCCTGTTTGCTGCGGATCCTCTTGTAAATCCTCTCCTTGGTTGTACCCACTTGCTAGACTGGGGTAAAAAAAAAAGGTACATCCCACCCAAAATAACCATAGTTCAAAGGAGGCACATTTAAAAACCAACATTTTGGGTACCTATACTAAGTTTTGGTGGGGCATATTCGATTTTAAATCACCACAACTAACAACTAGAGAGGCCCATTGCTGTGAAAGAAACGTTGGCAACGGTGCTCTTGTTAAGTGACCAAGATTCTGGAATGAGACCAGCGATGCATCCTGTGCGGATGCAAAGCTGTGTGGAGGAACATGCGTGTGGTTAAATGAAAATACACACACATGTATGTATATAAATATATATGATGTAAGTAAATCTATATATGTATACTTGTATCTCTATATAATTCAAATGTAAATATATGATATGTGTTTTCATGGTGTGTTTTCTGCGCGAAACTTCAGGTTCAAAACACATTATATAAGTTGACCGCAAAAATTCTTGTCTTCGCCAATCTGAGCGTCTTATCAAAAACCACTGTTTGAAAAAAAAGGTACTTGGCATCCGCTCATCATCGAAACGTCTAAGAATCAAACTCTGACAACAAAGAGTCGAGTAAGCGTCTGCTGCTTCACTATGTCTCACTCTTGCTCTCACAACAAAAACCCATGGTTCAGTGGTTCCATGAAACCATCTTCCAACCAAACCCTAGTGTTTCAGGTGCTATATGTTAGTTTCTGGGAGGGTATATCTTCCCCGGTGATGAGATGGGGAATTACATCGAGGTAGAATAATCGCTCACATCATTCCCAACCACCGGTTGGATGGTAAACAAAAAACCGGTAAATAACGGGGTTAAACTACCAACCTCGGACCTCAACTGGGTGAGTTGATCCCGGATTTCTGAAGCAATTAGATGCAATTAGCAGTATCAATAAACTTGCTCCTATATTTCTGGCTTTTGGAAACGAAAAAAAATTCACTGAAACCCAACCTCCCCGAGTGGCGGGGACCCGGTTTTCCGGGCCTTTCTGGACATAGCTCAAGTCCAGGGCTCTGAAATTTTCCCACGCCTTTGGCTTGGGCGTTTGCAGCCTCCACCCCTTCAGGGCGGTGGCATGGCCAAAGAATTCTCCACTCAGTTGTGAGAGTCACGAACGGCGTGGGAACCGCAAGGCAGTTTTTGAGCCAAATGCTTGAAATCAGGCAACTTTGAATGGCGGAAGCTAAGACTAAGAAGATCATTCCACATTAACTGTGTTTCTTTTGTGTGTGTGTTTTTTCCGACCCTTTTCTTGGATTGTTTGTTGAATGTAGGATTGTATGAACACAAAAATTCCCCGCATGTCGAGAAACATCATGTCTTTTCTTGAGCTAATTACTCTTTTAGGTCCAGTCACAGTATCTATCGTGAATGGAAATATATATGTTTGAACAGTTGCGTTATGTTCTGTACATGAACCGGGTACCCCCACATTGATCTAAAATTCCGTGTCAATGTCCACTGGTGCTTTCCACCAGGTTGGCAGGTGATTCAGGTAAATTACATAAACCAATCTAATTCCGTCAGCGGTAATTTGTTACCCACCATATCTAGCAAGACTTCGATAACGTATACAAGCCTTTTGCGATGGAAGGACCCAAAAGCAAACTATTTCAGTTTGGTGCAATGAAAAATCCAGAGACATGATCAGATCCGTTTATCTCTTTTGATGTTGGTTATGCACTCGTTCATACACGTTTTTCAGCTAGGGTTTCTTGACTTCCTAGTTAGATAGCGTGCTCACCTTGGAAACATCTGACTCGACCTGTCATCTGAGTTCCATACCATCAAACGATCCCAAATAAAAGTTCCAACTAAAGAGGCCAGCAAAGTGTAAATCACCTGGCTTCTACAGTGACGCGGAGGTAGAAATCCCTAGTTGTAAATGAGAGATATTTTCTTTCCAGCTTTTAAACCCTAATAAGCAGGAAATTCCATCCATGTATCCAACTGGTTTTCAGGATCAACAAATTACTGTAACTCTTGCAATTAAAAAACGATTGCTTTTGGGTACCTTGACCCTATGATAATCTGCAGGATGCCCAAAATCATTATGTTGGAAAAAAAACATGAAAAAAATCATCAACTGCGGATGTGGCCAATCATAGCGGTTGGAACGAACAAAAAAAAAACAGCCATGAAAGTTATGGACATTGGCTAAAACCTCGCGACAACGAGCCCTAGACATCCAAAAATACCTGTTGAGAAGGCCGGCTATTTGGTAGGTTTTTTTGGGGGGTTGAAAGTCTCAGGAAGTACTTGGATATATATAAGGTGGGCCCCTAATTAACAGTGAATAAACGGAGTTACAACCCCCATAGGTAGGGTAATAACCCCAGTTACCCATTTATACGGCCATTTATAGGGCCCCCTTGTCACTCCATTTATAACGCCCACCTTGTAGGGATCATCAGGTCTGGTTCTCCCTTCCCATCACAGGCCTTCATGCGTAGCTCTTCAGGCACCACTTCCAAATTCAACGTGGAGTTCCTTGGGGCAACACATTTTCTCACAAAATGTCCCGAAAAGTTGTTGTTTCTCAAGCTGATTCTTTAGAAAGTATTACGCATCTGGAGGATTCTGGAGGTCTATAGTGAGTCTGGTTTCTGAAAATGTTGAATCTGTTCTTGAGAAAAACGTTGATTTCAGCAGCGAAGCAATGCACCAACTGAGCCAATTTATGTTCACACAAATAAGTGCATGCGTCTAGTCGCACGTAATACATGCATTCCATTCAAGGTCAATATGAAAAGCACATGCACATATAAGTCAGGCGAATGCTCCTACTTTTTGAGCCAAAAAGATCCAATAAGTCAGATTGAGCCCAGCGAAGCCCCAAGAGTTCTTTAGGTATAAGCACTGGGTAAACCCTTGCACTCATCCATATATGGCATTGGACAATGCATTACTTGTCACTCACTAAACACAACATACCTATATCTCTCTGGAGTCCAAATCAAAAACGCAAAAAGTACCTGTACCAGGTACCTGTTAAATGCACGTTAACGTACAAATCCAACACATCTACCCATACCAGTTCGTGAAACCATCCCAAAGGCTCCATTTTTACGGAAGATTTACCAGCACCGGGCCCTAGGGGTGCTGTTAATGAAACCCTAAGGGATGGTTTTAGTAAATTGGCACCCTGTAACGGAACCATGTGGCACCCAAACTGGAGTAACTGGAAGGTCTAGAGTCTAGGTACTTAATTATACAATTTGCCTTACATTTAATGTCATAATGTCTTTGAAATACCTACTCAACTTGACCAAAAAACTCTACGTCAAATCTCGGAAACCATATTCCAATATATTCCATACATTCGGCACTGCCGATGTCTATGGCAACCTTACATATACCAGCTACCCAGCTACCCGGTGAAATCCAAGAGGCAAGAAAGGGATCACTCCCCAGGCGCAAACAGCCACCTCATAAAGGGATTCCGAGGTCTGAGTTCCGAAAATATGCCCCATCTTAAGACCAGGTTTAAACGGAGGTATAACGGTATAATTCCTTAATAATCCTTCATAAATAGGGTGAAATAACCTCAGTTACCCATTTATAAGGCCATTTACAGGGGGTTGTAACTCCATTTTGTAAGTAGTAGGGGTTCACCTTTTTTGAAAGCGGACCCAAGTGCAGGAAGTCAGTTTACTACTGTTGATGGAAGAAATCTTGCACCACCTGGGATGTGTCAAACCAGGTACATAATGGAAACAACTACCTATCAACTGGTGCATGATTTCAGCCATCAACAGTAGGAATCCTCATAGTGACTCAAAAAAAAAAAACATAAAACTGGGTAATATAATCCCCCAAAATACAGCAAATAAGGAGGGTCCTGTGGCCACTGATCAACTGCGATGGATATGGAAATATCAAATGGAGTCCACATCTGGGCAAATATTACTATAATTCCTCACCTTCAAAAACAAGAGATGGAGTGGATGTCTAGGAGTCTGGGGCATTATAGGTGGGTTTGTTGGGTGGAGAAAAAATTGCGCTGATGTCACCATTGCGGCATTGAATCCCTACGTATCCATTGGTGCGATCCAGTCCGGATGTGGCTTCAAGCCGTTTTGAGGCTTCGCTTCTCATGGCACCCAAACTACCATGTGGCAGACTTTGGATGGTCCAGGTATATATATAAATATATATCAAATATATATATAATAAAAATGAATATGTATATATATATATATTTTTTTTTCATATTGCATTAATAAATGAAAAAAATATATATCAAATATAAATGAATGGATATATATATATATATCA